>JH431807.1:11872-31324 GCA_000239455.1 Strigamia maritima
GCTAAATGATTTTTATTTATTTTTTAAACTTCACAGAACACTTTTAAAAATATTATTTTGTAAACCAAACAGCTCATTTGAGGTTGGTGAGAGTCATTGTTGGACCACTGCTGACAGGGCGCTGTTTCTGATGTCACAGTTGGTATTCCCCACGTTAATCGTCCGGTAACTTTACAACTGGTAACGATCACGCAAATTCTCGAGTTGGTCTTGCTTTTATCCCTCACTTTTTCATATTGTCGTCCACTTGTTCAACATTGGGTTTCAATCTTAACGTTTTACAAAAAATTTCTGAAAAATTTATTTATGGGTTTTAAACAATGCTTGATCCAATGGACCAATAAAGGTGATGTTGTAAACCCTTTAAGAGAAATTTTTCTAACAGTCGCATATCAGGCTTATAAATACAGTGGTACCTGTGCGGTCCGGCACAGTTGGGTCGCAAAATAATTGTGTCCGGTGTCCGGTCGGGACAGGTGCTTTTTGGCTAGGCTCTAGACAGGTGTCAGGTTGGCGCTATGTCCGGACGGCATATGTACGACTGTAGTCACTTTTTTGTGTAGCAACAAAACTATTCGCGTGTTGTGCCAAAATATGTGGAGCCAATACACGCGAACCATTTAAACGCATGTGAATTGGATTAGATTTGTTGCGTGTTTTCATCTTTTTTTTTTTTTATTTAGGTGAAAAAATACAGTAGCGTTTGGATCAATTCGCAACGGAGTATTCGATGGCAATGTCCATACTGAAAAAGGAACTTACTACGTAGAGCGAGCTAATAAATATTTTGCTGATGATATGGCACCGGGTTTTCATTCCCTCATTTATCACGAACGAGATATAAAAGATAATCATCCAGGTTAATTGAGTTTTTTTTAAATTTTGTTTTATAATAGACAGTTTGCAATTTCTCTTACGAGATTTATTTCATTAAGAGAATGCCAAAATAACGAGATATTGTTAAATATCTCGTCACATGTATTCTCTTTTGAAAGGTCTCGATCGAGATTTTTCAAAAATCTCATTTTAAATTGACTTGACTTGACTTGCGCATGTGCACTGCATACAATCACAACAATTGTCGTCAAATTCTGCCATTTTTCCTCCACTTCGGCTGCAATTTTGGCAAAGTTGATTACATTATTATCTCAGGTTGTTTTTTAATTAGTCAATCACCCTGCACAACCACAAGCCCAATACTTAAACTCTATTTCCAAAACATTGCGAGAAACTCCCATTGGCTAGAGCCTTTTCCCAGCAATTGTTTAATGCACTTAATAAAATAATTCCAAAAATGACCTTAAATCGGCATAAACGAACATACACGACCATAAACGAACATAAACGAACATAAACGAACGAAAAATGAACATATATGGTAGTGTTTGTATTAATGTGCAAGTAAACAGGCTCTGACCAATGGGAGTTTCTTGCAATATGTTGGAAATAGAGTTTAGACTTAATTTGTAATAAGATGTCTAGTTCTGCTAAAAATTGCTGCCGCCGATTTTAAGTGTCGTATGTAATACGTTTCACAACAAATCGCAAACACCCATACGACATTTTATTAACGAGATAGTTTTTTTGAAAATTTTGTTTTTTTAAATCTCGTTTTCGGTCTCGTACGAGAAATCGCAAAACTGTCTAATAATTTAAAATTTTTCGGGGATTTTGTTTATCTTAGGTTTTGGTGGTTGCGGTGTCACCGATGACGTTTTAAAATGGATGCATAATATTAGCAATTCAGCAGTCGAAGAAAATAACACAATGAATGATTCAAAGTCGAGCAAACCCAGAGAGAAAAAGGCCAAAACGAACTATTATTCGAAAGATCACCAAGAACATCATGCGTTCGGCTCGGAAGGCCATTCGCGAGCCAAGCGAGCGGTGCCGAAACAACGAGCTTGTTCCCTCTATATCCAGACAGACACATTACTTTGGGACCACATTCACAATCAAGAAAAGGATCCAATGAAAGCACGCGAAGAAATCACTTCACTCATTGCGCAGCACGTTAAAGCAGTCAATCACATTTACCAGAATGCTAATTTTACTTTATACCAAGGGATTAAATTTGTCGTACAACGAATAACAGTAATTAAATCAATTATAACTAGGGTTTGACCGATATAATTTTTATAATGAAACCACTTGATATCATTATAATTGTAAGAAAAAGTGCTTTTTTTATGTACAAAAAGCATTTTATCAAGGAAAAATTTGGAAATTAGGCGAATTATTAGGCACTTAAAGATATTTCTCAGACTAGTCAACATTTTAGCTTAAGAAGTGACCTTTTATGCAGAGATATCGATATTTTAGCATGGAAATTGACATTTTAAACTCAGGAACTGGCATTTTAGGACAAAAATTGTCTTTTAGACCAGTAATTGGAATTTTTAAACCAGTAATTGACATTATTAGACCAATAATTAACATTTTAAAATCAGTTATTGACATTTTTAGACCAATAATTGATATTTTAGACCGGTAATTTGACATTTTAAATCAGTAATTGGTATTTTAAACCAGTATTTGGTATTTTAAATCAGTATTTGGTATTTTAAACCAGTATTTGGTATTTTAAACCAGTATTTGGTATTTTAAACCAGTATTTGGTATTTTAAACCAGTATTTGGTATTTAAAACCAGTAATTGCCATTTTTAGACCAGCAAGTGATATTTTTAGACCAATAATTAACATTTTTAAACCAGTTATTGAGATTTTTAAACTAGTAATTGACATGTTAGACTGGTAATTGACATTTTAGATCAGTAATTGACATTTTAGATCAGTAATTGACATTTTAGATCAGTAATTGACATTTTAGATCAGTAATTGACATTTTAGATCAGTAATTGACATTTTAGATCAGTAATTGACATTTTAGATCAGTAATTGACATTTTAGATCAGTAATTGACATTTTAGATCAGTAATTGACATTTTAGATCAGTAATTGACATTTTTAGATCAGTAATTGACATTTTAGATCAGTAATTGACATTTTAGATCAGTAATTGACATTTTAGATCAGTAATTGACATTTTAGATCAGTAATTGACATTTTAGATCAGTAATTGACATTTTAGATCAGTAATTGACATTTTAGATCAGTAATTGACATTTTAGATCAGTAATTGACATTTTAGATCAGTAATTGACATTTTAGATCAGTAATTGACATTTTAGATCAGTAATTGACATTTTAGATCAGTAATTGACATTTTAGATCAGTAATTGACATTTTAGATCAGTAATTGACATTTTAGATCAGTAATTGACATTTTAGATCAGTAATTGACATTTGGACATAGAAATTATCATCTTAGATACAGAAGTTGACATTTAATGCACAAATATTGACATTTGAACAGAGAAATTAATAGTCTCCAAAACTCTCACTTACCGACGACAGATATTGGTATCGAACAAACCCTAATTATGTTACAGGCTACCTACGATATAAAATTTCTCGAATACATATATTTTTTTTTAGATTAATGATTCGTCTGCATGTAACACTAGCAAGAAAGTACAAACAAATCCTTTTTGCTCACACAATATCGATGTGAGCAATTTCCTAAATCTCAATTCTCAAATGAGGCATGATGCGTTTTGCTTGGCTTATGTTTTCACATATCGTGATTTTTCAGGAGGAACTTTAGGCTTGGCATGGGTTGCTTCACCACAAGGTTAAAAATATACATAAAAATTTCTATCTGTTACTTACCGTATTTATTTTTTAAATTTATTTTTAGGTGCATCTGGTGGTATATGCGAACAATACAAGTCTTACTCTGAAAACGTTGGTGGCAGACCCATTCAAACCAAACGCAGTTTGAATACTGGAATAATCACGTTTGTGAACTATAATACTAGAGTTCCTCCCAAAGTGTCACAACTAACTTTAGCCCATGAAATAGGACACAATTTTGGATCACCAGTAATTTTATTTCATTGTATTCTTATTGATGTAGTTAATTTTTTATTTTTATTTTTTTAGCACGATTATCCAACTGATTGTAAACCAGGTGGAGCTGAAGGCAACTACATCATGTTTGCAAGCGCTACATCTGGTGATCGGCCAAATAACGTTAGATTTTCACATTGCAGTGTTGGTAATATAAGTGCTGTGCTGCATGCGTTATTTTCCCATTCAAGTGGGAAACGTCTATGCTTACAAGGTGATGTTTTACATTGAGTTTAGTTTAAAATGTTTTTTCTCTTGCTATTCACAGTGCTGGATTTACCAACTACTGTCCACCATGGTGTTATGTTCGGGACTTTCTACGAAACTACTGGGAAAAAAGGAAAAAAGACGATTGTGTTATGTATTTGAATATAACACCATGTGTTGTATTCGAAACTTTTGAAAAATCAAGTTTCTTAAAAAAAATCTAAACTTTATTCAACAATTCGTGCACGAAACTAAAAAGTGAACTTTTTGCATTGTACTGAAAGTATATATATATATTATTTAATCCTCTAATTGAATCATTGTTTCGTAGTCAAAAAAATGTGCGCAACAATACAAAAACCCTAATGTAAATAATTTTTTTAAATATTTTACAAGCGTTTTCGTTTATTAACAATGGCATGCACATTTTTGGACTACGAAGCAATGATTTTTCGACTCAGTTCAACTAGAGGATTAAAATAAGATATTATAATATATACTTTTAGTACAAGGAATAGTTGGTCATTAACCAATGGGAGTTTCGTGCACGAATTGTAAAATAGAGTTTAATACAGCACCATGGTGTTAAACGTCTGATATTTGGGGTAATGCTTAGTTCACACTGAACATGACGTAACGTAACATAACTTACAAAATTTTAACGTAACTTACGGAAAGTAACATGGTTTTGTTCACTCAAGCTTCAAAATCGATTTAAGAAGTACCGATAGTACGAAGTAACGTAATTTAAGAAATTATGGCAACAAATGTCCCATTTCAAACGGGATAAAATGAGAAATTGCGTGATTGGTCGATTTACATTTACTGTCTACAAACAGTGTGAGCAAATCAACAAAATCACATGTTGCTTTCCTTAAGCTATGTTAAATTTTTGAAAATTGCGTAAGTTACGTCATGTTCAGTGTGAACTAAGCATAAGATGGTAGGATTCTGTGGTATCTGCTGCATGCCATCCGAAACTCATTCACCAAGGTTGGGTAAAACCAAAAATGTCATTAGAGGATTTGCGCAACTGAAAATTTGCACAAACGTATCAACGTACGTTTCATACATAGATAAGTTTGATACTTGATTGTTAAAACTATAGATCAACACAACAATTAATTAACAACATTTTAATTGTTGGGTTGATTTATATTTTTTAACAATCAAGTATCAATTTATCCACATATGAAACATACGTTGATTCGTTGATACGTTTGTCAGTTGCGCAAATCTTCTAATAGCTGAGAAGTAAATTGTATCAAAAGTATATTTTACGGTGCCTCGTTTAATTCTCTTATCCAGAAAAATCATTGTTTTGTAGCCCATAAACTTGCCAATAATAACAAACGAAAAAGCTTGCAAAATAATATAAAATTTTAAGCACGTGTCTATATAATAGTTATGAAAAATTGAAACTAAATATATTTTATTTTTATTTTATTTCAAAGTAATGGCGCGTATTAAAATAGAACTTTTTAAATATAAATTTTTTTTTTTATTTGCGTTTTGTATTGTTGCGCACATTTTTGGGCTACGAAGCAGTGATTTTTCTACTCAGCTCGATGCGAGGATTAAAATGACTTAAGAGCTACTACAATATCATATACAATGCACTTCTGAGCCAATGAAAGGTGAAGATTCCAATTTTTTTTCCATTTTGACATGCATACTGTAGATAGTGAGGTAATTCGGTACTTGTACCATTGAAAAACATTGGACAATGACTCTAAGGTTAAAGATTCATACAATACTTTTTATCCAACTGTGTTAACAAATTCGTGATATCTTTATTTGTTTCAAAGGAACTTAAAAAAAATTTAAATTTTTATTTTATTTGGTTTTAGAGGACAGAGGTGCATTTTGTGGAAACAAAATAGTGGAAGAAAATGAGCAATGCGATTGTGGATACGACGAGGTCGAATGTAATGATCAGTGTTGTTATCCCAGGGATTCCGGGCCTAATAACACGAACCAATGCACTCATCGTCCAAGGGCTCAATGCAGGTAAAAAAAAATTCTACAACAAATTAAATTATTATAAACTTATAATTAACGTTTTGTTTTTGTTTATTTTTAAAGCCCCAGTGAGGGTCCGTGCTGCAACGAACTGTGTCAATTCGAAAAACCAAAAAAACTGTGTCGCCACGAATCCGAATGCAGTTATGAAAGCGAATGCGAATATCCTTTTTTTTTTAAATTCTTTTTATTTTTTTATTTTACTATATAATTTATATTTTTGGTTTGTTTTCTTAACGGTTTATTACTGGTATCAGAGCGTTGTGTCCGCCTTCTCTCCATAAACCAAATTATACAACGGAATGCAATGAAAGGACAAGAGTATGCATTGGAGGTGTAAGTTACTGAGTTTTATTTGAATGTTGAGAGGAAATGTTGAGTTATTAATGTTTTTATTGTAGGAATGTGTTGGGTCCATTTGTTTAAAACATGGCAAGGAGGAATGTTTTCTTCCGAAGTCTGTTGGTGTTACACCCGAGAAGTTATGCGAACTGGCCTGTCAAAATGATGGTAAATTTGTAAACGTGTTTCTCGTAGTAGATCTGGAAGACCTCTGTATTTGTTCAAAAAGTACTTTAATACAAGCTGAGTCGAAAAATCATTGTTTCATAGCCAAAAAATGTGCGCAACAATACAAAAACCCATGTGTAAATAATTTTTTTAAATATTATACAAGCGTTTTCGTTTTTTAACAATGGCATGCACATTTTTGGACTACAAAGCAATGATTTTTTGACTCAGCTCAACTAGAGGATTAAAATAAGATCCCACAATATATACTTTCAGTACAATGCATAGGTCATTAACCAATTGGAGTTTTGTGCACGAATTGTTAAATAGAGTTTAGCAGTATCAGTAATGGTTAGTTCACATTGGTGTTCGCACCACTTCATAACGCAAGATGGCTGCGCAATCCATTGTGGGTTAAAAATCATAGACGTATTCTTAAGTTCCTACTTCAAAATTGATTGTGAAGACGGAAGTAAGGTAATTCCTGCAACCAATCAAAACGAGATGGAATGAGAAATTGCGGGATTGATAGGTTTACATTTACTACAATGTGAACAAAACCATACGTTACATTGCCATAAGTTACGTTCAATTTTCGTATGTAATTCTACATCACGCTCAATCTGAACTAACCATAACAGTAAAGCAAGAAGATGCATTATAAGAGAGATATAAAGTCAGAAGCGCTCATGTAATCACATGACTTGCTATCTCTTGCAACACTGTCTTTTCCATACTGTTACTTCCATACTAATAATACAAATTACATTGCTTAACAGGGGCTCCTGACACTTGTGCTAGTCACATGGACAGCAGTTATAACAACATCAAACTCCGACCTGGTGCTCCATGCGACAACTTCCAGGGCTATTGTGACGTTTTCCAAAAATGTCGCGCTGTTGATGCCGAAGGACCGTTAGCTCGCCTTAAAAACCTATTATTCAGCCCATACACTTTAACATCTGTAGCGGAATGGGTCACTGTAAGCTTCCCCGCCCCAACTTCTCTTTTTCCAAACAAAAAAAATAATTAGTTTAAAATTTCAAGGTAAACTGGTGGGCCGTTCTATTATCCGGTGTTTCATTTATAATCGTCATGGGCGTTTTCATCAAATGCTGCGCTGTGCACACACCGAGCAGCAATCCGAAAAAACCACCGGCGAGGCGCATTTCCGACACCTTGCGTCGTCCAGCTCAAACACTGAGGAGAAAGGTATAAAATTTAATTTCTTTATTTGCTATTTAATTTGTTTATTTATTCAAATTTGTTAAAGGCGATTTGATATTTTAGCGCCATCGACATCACCAAACGGCTCCCCAGCATAGTCAGGCACCTCCGCCATATCCCGGAAGGCCCGGGACCAGTCAGGGCGGCCCTGCTCATGGTTATGGCGAGGGCAGGGGACATTACAATCGTCCTAAAAATGGGCAAACGAGTTGGACTGCGGATGATCCTTATGCTGCAGCTTATCCGGGCAGAAATCTTTTTGAAATGAGACAGCATAAAGTTTAAAAATTGTTTGTTTGTCTATCTACATTTGCATGATTTAATTTTTTTATTTTATATGAGTTTTATATTTTTTAAGTAAAAAAAAAAAAAAAAATAAGAAACAGACAAATAATAATATATGACTTTTTTAATTAGTTTATAATGATATGGTGCCAGTTTTTTTTTTATTCTGAATCTGGTAAAGTACTTTATTTAAGGATGTTTTGAAAGATACCTAATGAATCTTGTAAAAAAAAATTGATTTTTGATTTGGTAATAAATTAAGCGATGTCTACATACTTAGCTATTTGTTAGCAATTTAAAGTAAGTGGAATAATTTTTTTTAAACTACGGTACAAAATCAGGATTTGTATGGTACTATCGGATGACGGTAATGTGTAGAGTAGAGAGAGAGAGAGAGAGAGAGTGAATTAGGTTTATAGACGCAAGCGGCGACTCAGGCCATGCACGTCTTAAATCTGGCAAAAGTGAATCTGACATATGAAATCTGACAAGATGCAACTGACATACTAAATCCAACAAAATAAAAATGCGTAGAGAGAGAATGAAGTTATAAACGCAATTGGCAACTTATAAATCTGACAAACTGAATGGTAATTAGATTGCACGAGTTTTAACTTGGAAAATAAATAACTACGATATATGCGCATGCACATGGTAGTAATAAAGCAGAACTGGTAAGTAGGGCAATCGCTAGACTGCGATGCACTGCACGGCAAACAAGCCAAGAGAGAGAGAGAATTTTATTTATCTGCAAACAAGCCGAGGGGAGTAACCTATGTTGTTTGATAAAATATAGCATGAAGGTTCACGAACAACAAAAACATACCTTACTTGGCCACATTCTAACTTATTTATGAAATATAATTTGTGTAGCTTTTGAATAGGACATAAGTCAGCACGTTTAGACTGGGTCAGGTTTTTTGATGTTGTTCTTTATATAATGGTCTTTCTATTGTGCTTGATGACCTTTACATGGTCCTTCTATCAAAGGACCATGCCTTTACCAAGAAAGCATTGCAGGAAAGCATCTGTGTATTGATGGGCAGCAAAAACATGGAAAGTTTTATTAAAACAACAATAATGGACCAATGAACGTTGCCAATAGAGAAAGTGTATGCCATCTAGGAAGCAGTTCAGATCAGTTAATAATTTCTCTACAAACAATGTTGTGACTTACGACATATTTTCTTTTTCTTCCCAGAATTCGCTGTTTCTCTCATCTTCTTTCTGCATCGTGTGGTTTTCTTTTTAAAAATAAAATTAAAATACCCAGTAAATTTCTAAAAATCAATATTTAAAGTATTTTTTCTATTTCTAACGATACTACAGCAGAAGGAGGGCGCTAGTAGTCACCCACTACGAAGCTATATGGCTTTGGTGCAGCGGCCATTTACCTTCACTACATCAATCAGCAGGCCACATCTAATCTAATTGAACCACATTGATGCAGCTCCGTGTTTAGTCACTCCTTGGATGCTCCTTTTTGTTGCACTTTAGAATCGTTTCCGGGTCTCGAAACGCATTTCAAACCAACATCACATTGTTATCTGACAAGATAAACCGTCACCATGCTATCCTAATGCTCCAAACAATCGGTAATGTGCAAAAACAGCAAAATTGACCATTCGACTGGAGGATAGCCAAGAAAATGGAAGTCACCGTGGAGCGAGGATTCAGTACACTGGGGACTTTATTCCACAATGTTATCACAGACCTCAAAGTAAGACTTCATTTCGTACCAAAATTGACCATCTGGCATAAATAAACATTTTTTTTCTGTGAAGGATTTAAATTATATATATATATATATTTTTTGTCTTTTTTATTAAAAAATAAAAAAAAGAAATAAAGAAAATATATGTGTGTGTATTGATTATTGTTTTATCACTAGGTGGGGATGCCATTATGGGAAGATTTTATAGCCAAAGCTAGCAAGTTACATTCCCAATTAAAGTAAGTAGATTTATTAAATTGAAATTATGTTTATTTTTATTAATTTTTATTAATTTTTTTTTTATAGGTCAACCATATTGGCCACTACATCCTATTTAGATTCATTTCAAAAAATTGCTGATTTGGCTACAAATGCAAGAGGTCAAATTGTTTTTTTTTTTTAAATTGGTATATAATTTGTATATTATTATTTTTTATTTTTTTATTATTAGGTGCTACAAAAGAGATAGGCAAAGCACTCACAAGAATTATTCTTCGACATAAAGCCGTTGAAGCGCGGTTAAAAACATTTACGAGGTAAAATTTAATTTTTTTAAAAACTTTTTTTGACATTGGAAATAAAAAAATAAAAATATAGAGCATCAGGTTTCTGGCAGTGTTTAGAAACACCTGCAGTTGACTGGGGTCATGGCTAGGATGCATCTGATTACACGGATACATTATTCACCGAATGTTTCAAACAAAAATCGTTGGTAGATCGAGGGAAAATAGCGAAACAACAAAACATTTCTAAAAAAAAAAAAAAAATCCGTAAAAAGGATGCATTAATATCTCGTACGAGACCGAAAACGAGGTTTAAAAAAATGAAATTTTCAAAAAAAATTCGTTTTTTTTAAAATCTTGTTAATAAAATGTATCGGTGTTTGTATTACATACAATACTTAAATCTGCGGTAGATTTTACGACAATTGGTGTGATTCTATGCAGTGGTGCATACGCAAATCAAGTCGAGAATTCATGTAACGAGATTCTCGTAATGAAATAAATCTCGTACGAGAAATCGCAAACTGTCTATTAATGGTGGGCCTTACTTCCTAAAAACTCTTTTACAGCACTGTTTATACTTTATTCATCATAAATGGGGGACCCCGACTGAACGAAAAAAGAGATTATTATTGGAGTAAAAGTAAAAATTTATTTTTTAAAATCTTAGTAAATCGGGGTTTCACTTCAAATATAGAATTCAACAAATATTCCCAAATTAACTTTTGTAATTTTCTTAACGAAAACATTTAATTGGCAAAAATATTTAGTTTATAGACACAAGCGGCAACTTAGGCCATACATGTCTTAAATCTGACAAAATGAATCTGACGTAACGTAAATATAAAACTGATGTGATTTTTGTTTGCAGTTCTATCTTAGATTGCTTAATTCTTCCGTTACAAGACAAAGTGGAAGAATGGCGGAAAACAATAACTCAACTTGATAAAGATCATGCCAAAGGTTTGTTTTGATTTGATTTGATTTGACAACTTGAATTTTTGTACCTATCTGAAGTGTGATTTTATTTGTATTAGAGCACAAAAAAGCGTTACAGGAGATTAAGAAACGGTCGTCCGATACACTTCGTTTGCAGAAGAAAGTGAGAAAAGGTATGGAAAAGAAGAGAAAAATAGAAAGAAAAAAAAATAAATGTTTTTTAAAAATATATTTAGTCCGACTTTAAATAGCAGTTTTGTCTAAAATCAGCCATTTTACACTTGAAACATACATTAATCTGCCTAAAACATGCATTTTCTGTACTAAAATCTTAAGTTTAGCACTTAGATCTTATTTTGGTTTTAAAAGTACCATTTTTATGTCTAAAAAATGTCAATTTTTGTGTTAAAAATGAATTTTATAGACCTGAAATGTATGTTAGCAGTTAGACATTCATTTTCCTGTGTAAAATTGACCAATTTCAAGACAAAAATTCATTTTTCTGTCTAAAATTGACCAATTTCAAGACAAAAATTCATTTTTCTGTCTAAAATTGACCAATTTCAAGACAAAAATTCATTTTTCTGTCTAAAATTGACCAATTTCAAGACAAAAATTCATTTTTCTGTCTAACATTGACCAATTTCAAGACAAAAATTCATTTTTCTGTCTAAAATTGACCAATTTCAAGACAAAAAAAAAACTTATTTAGGCATCTAACAATGCACTTTCAATTAATTTCTATTAAATAAATCTATTTAGGCAAATGCGAAATCCAGCGCACCCTAAACAGCGCTCTGCAAGACACGACCCACAAGTTTATCATGCTGGAAGAAGCAGAAAAGAATTCAGTCCGAATGGCATTTATCGAAGAGCGCAGCCATTTTTGCTTATTGGTCGCCTGTTTGAAGCCGGTTGTGGTGAGAAACATCCAACTCAACTAAATATCAACTTAAAAACTAATCGAATTATTTAATTATTAGGACGAAGAAGTAGCCATGATGGGCGAAATGACGCATCTACAAGAGATCTTAGAACAACTATTAAAAAATACAGCCGACCCATATTCCCTGCCTCCATCTTCCGAACAAATCATAAATGACGTCAAGGGCTTGGAGAGCACTTTATCATTACAAGTATTAAATTGAATAATAATTTATGTTGATGTTTTGAATTGAATGTTTGTTCATTTTCTTTCTTTTCAGACGCCTCCTAGTTCGCCCAGTTCGGTCGGGTCTCGAAAGTCGAGCGTGTGCAGTATGAGCAGCTTAAACAGCTCGTCCAGCGGATCAACTAAATCTCGCTCATCGCCCAGTCATCATCTGAGAAACAAAATTGAACCTCGAGTAAACTTCAACTTATGGCATTTGTTTATACTTTTTTTACCAAGGTTGGGTAAAATGTTATTGGCTGAGAAATGCATTGTATCTAAAGTATCTTATTTTAATCCTTTTTTCGATCCGAGTCGAAAAATTATTTGTTTCACAGATCAAAAAACGTGTATGGTATGTTATTGTTAACAAAGGAAAACACTTGCAATTGCGCTTTTGTGTTGTTGCGCTACATTTTTGGGCTACGAAACAAGTAGGTGCGTTTAAAGTCAAATGATTTATATGACTTATTTGACTGACATGTCTGAAATGACTTATGAAAAACCGGAAGTGACCAAAATTAGGTCATTAAAACGTAAAGTCACTCTTGAAAAGTGGATAATTGTTAAGGCGCACTAATTGTGGCTTATCTAAAGTGACTTATCTGGTTTATCAATAAGTCAGATTAAGTGGGATTTGACTTTGACCGCACCTAAATGATTTATTGACTCGGCTCTACGGCTCTAAGAGATTAAAATGAGATACTAATGGCATTTTACCCAACCTTGAGATAAAATTGCCCTCTCTAAAAAAGGACAAAGATTTTGTCCAAAATGTTGTTTGTTTTTTTTTGTTTTTTTTTTTTTAAATTGTTTTTGTTTTTACAGCAGATGGTTCCCGCTGGCCCATTTCGTCTCTCGAGCGTTTCATCTCAAGATTCGGGATTCACTTCTCAGGACACGCTTTTGCTCCGTCCGCCAATACCACCGCCATCAGAACTCGCTCGACAAGTGTTCGCGACGACCGATCGGACAAGCCCTGACACTTCAAGCACTTTGAGCAGCCCGTCGTCGCTCTGCGCCGGGGTCAGCACGGCCACGTGGCCCAACCTCCAAGACTCTGCAGCCATTTTAATGACAGAACGTCCGCACACCATTTCGACAGCTTACGAAAAGGGACACCAAAGAGCCGCTCTCACAGTGCACACTTTTGAACCGCTCGAACACGCCACCTATCAACATTTCCAGTCAACTATTGATATTCCTGAAAAGAAGTGAATTTTTATTTTTATTTATTTATGATGTTAAATTGCAATTTTTATTTAAAATTTTTTTTTGGGATTTTAGAGTTACGCCGTCCACGTGGATGCCGAAATTGGGCCACGCTTCGAGTCTGGGGTCGGTAGCTTTGCCAGATTTTAATCGAACGCCTCCAAATCAAGGTAAATTTGGTTAAATGATGGAATTTGTTTGGATTAAAATAAATGTAATTTTTTTCTTCCGGTTAGTGGTACCTCTGCCTTTGCCGTGTGCAAATTCAACCGATACTTTGGATATCCGTCAGACGTTGGTTGATGAAAGCGAGGAGTTTGAAGAGAGTTTGCATTCGAAAAGCAGCGAAGACACGAGCAGTATTGCGGAGCAAAGTAATATTTTTCTTTTTTGTTGTGAATTTCGTCGATTTTGTACAATAATATGCATTATAACCTAATTCATGTTTAGACATCTAAACACAGTTTTTAGGCTTCTAAATTTACTTTTTGGATGTAAAAATGATTTTTTTAAGCAAAAATCTCTCATAAAAATTCTTATACCGTATTACCCCGGAAACCAGCGGCATGCTGGATAAAAGGGTCAAAAAGCAAGTAAAAAAACCAGTCAAAAACCAGTCAAAAAAAAACAATTTCTCAAAACTGGTCGGACTTGTTTTATTCGACATGCCGCTGTTTCCGATAAATGAATCATTGAGAACATAATGGAATTACAAATTGTTTTTTTCCACAAGGCGAATTATCGAGTGAAAACGAATCGAGCAAATACTGCACCTTGCCTCGATATTGTGATGGCCAAGTCATTCATTCTCCACTTATCAAAAGCTTTTCCACAGGTAAAAATAGCAAATTTCACCATTTTATTTCTTGAAAGTATAAATTATTTTTCTATTTTTGTCTTTTTTACAGTGGGCAGATCATCCACACTTCGAGCAATCAGCTCCCACGCTCAGAAACCCCCGCTTCCAATCAGAAGAACTTCTTCCATCAGTAGCCAGCATGGCCTCCTAGCCGTAGCCAATGAATCAAGAATCTCAAACTGCGCTACACTACCCAGAAAACTCCGTGAAACCGCGCCAAACGCCAAGAGAATCCACGTCGAGACAATAAGCTCCGATTTAAAAGCCGCGCTCGAAAACCGCAAACGGCTCATCGAGGAAGACGAAAAGGAAACAAAAGAAGGAAACGAAGAGAGCGAAGAACAACCCAAAAACACCCCAATCGAAGAGAAAAGAAACAGCATTGTGACAACGCGACCGGTGTTGTCGCGCGCTCCCGAGGCGCTCATCGAGATGGCCAACGCCAGGACCTCGCCCCGATCATCCAGTCCGCGGATGGGGTCTTTGGCGAGACGGAAATCTGAACCCGGCCGATACCAGACCCTCGACGAGCGGATCAAGCGCGACGCCAGTCCGAAGAATAAATTGTCGTTGCCGCACGAAGCGCCGTCAACGGCGTTGCAGCAGAATAATTCACATTTTTTGAATAGCTTGAACGCTAAGCTGGCCCAGCACGTGCATAAACAAATGCCGGCCACGCAGATGGGAGTGGCGGCGGCCGAGCAGTGTGCGAATCGGAGGAAAAGTGCGGGGGATGCGGGGTCGAGATGGCAGCAGAAGTTGGCGGAGAGGCCCAGCGTGGATCCGACTGCGTGCCGGGAGTCGTTACTGGATCAGATACGGAAGGGGACGATGTTGCGGCAGGCTAAGAGTAATGATCGGTCGTTGCCGCGATTAAAATGACTAAAAGTTGCGTTTCTTATTGATAAGTATGAGAATAGAGGGAAGAAGTGAGTAATTGAAGTGTTGCACGGCATTTAGTAATTGAAATTGTAATTGTGTTTAATCCGGTGTACTGATGGGCAGTGTTGGCATCGCTAGAATTGAAAGTAATATTTTGCTCCATTTTCAGTTGTTTTTGATGTTTCAGCGAATTTTCAACCGAAATTATGTCAAATTTCTGTTTTTAAACAAATCTCTGCTAATTCTATGCAAATTTAAATGAATTATGCAACTTATCTTCGAATTGAAATAAGTTACTGCCATATATATTCGAATTTAAGCAAATTTTTACGTAAAATTATGGAAAATGATGGGAAAAGAACTGAAAATTGCATTCCTATCAACTTTTTGCATTAGCGATGCAGACACTGCTGATTGGCTGCTTAAAGTGTAGAGAAAGTCGAAAGATTTCACTTAATATATTTATTGAATTTAAATTTTATTTTAATTGCAATGGCAAAGTGTGATTTACGAGTGATCGTGTTTTAGATTAAAATTAGAGCTATATTTGAGTGCATTTCATTCCTGATTAAGAATGGGTTTTAAATACATTCCCAATATACAACTGCATTTTCTTTCTGGTATTGTCTTATTTTTTTTTATTATTTTTTTTCTTCTATTAATTATGGAATTGTACGTATTTATACATTATTTAATAAAACAAATATAAATAATAGATTTCTGAATTTTATTTCTTGGCTTTCTTTGTTCTTGGGAGTTATTCTTTATTATTATATTATTACTACTATTATTATTAAGATTTTTAAAGAAGTCATAGTTTATTTATTACCTCAAAAGTGAGTACTCAAAAGAAAATTATGCAAGATTGAGAGAGAATAGAGCACGGTGGAATAGGGTTTATCGTCGTAAAGCGGCTACTATGGCCATACACGTCTGATACAAACACATTTGACCATTGATAAACACTACATTCATACATTCCATTGCAGAATGGAATGCAGTCTTATATCAAAGAATTGGTCAAAAACACAAAGACAAAAACAAAAGCCACAGAAGAAAAAGAGGAGCAAAAAGAATTAAGACAGATAACCAGAGGAACCATTAGCACCACTGCAGCAGAAAAACAAAGTGCCATAATGGAGTTCCCAGGAGAGGCCACAAGGTGGCTGGGCTTGGAAGTTTTCTCCCCCTATTCAGGGTCTAAATAACAGTTTAGCGAAATATCATTTTTCTTTTCTCATACTAACGCGTAAGCGAGAATGTTTTCTGACGATCAGACACCCTCTGGGTCCACTATGCAAACTTGCCCGAGCACGCTCTCTTCACGACCCGAAATCCGTCTTTCGCATGATAGTCACCAAACAGCGGTGCATAGAGAAGAAGCTGGCCGATTTGAGCGAAAGGAGGAAACAGAACAGTTAGATTAGCACAGCAAGAAAGAAAGGAAGGTGTGGACTCGGTTTTGTCTTGCTGCTTACTTGGCGGTGTTTTTTGATCTGCGGTTTTAATGTTATTTCTTGTTGACAATAGACTATGTAGGCAACCAAATCATTCGCCACAACTGTGCAGTGAAGTCGAGCTGAGGCCCGAAGATCAATTTCAATCTTTCGTATTTATGGGTTTTTAATGGAATTAATTAAAGAACTCCTTTGGCTAGTAGCGTTAATCAGTGAATTTGAGATGCTTGAATTAATTAAAAGACCCATTCGTATTTATTGTGATAACTAAGCCACAATTAAAATAGTGGGAGAGAGAGAGAGAGAGAGAGAATTAGGTTTATAGACGCAAGCAGCGACTCAAGCCATACACGTCTAAAATCTGACAAAAGAGAATCTGACATGAAAACTGACAATATGAAACTTGATCTACTAAATCCTACAAAACAAAACCAACACGCTACATCTGACAAAAAAAAACTGACACACCAAAACTGACATATCCAAACTGACATGACTGACAAAAGAAAACTGACAAATTGAAACTGACATATCCAAACTGACATAATGACACAGACATACTGACTCTGACAAAATGAAATCAAGACAAAATAAGAAAAAAGTTTATACAAACTGAAACTGACATACCGACACTGGCATGAAACTGACTCCTTAGCACGACAAATCCCAGCGTACCCCGGCGTACCAACCCCGTCGTTTCAACCCCAGCGTTCTAACCCCGGCGTACTGATCCTGGTGTATCCAGCCGGCTCGGCTAATTCGGCTGGCCAGGCGTACTGATCCAGGCATACTAACCCGGGCATACTAATCCAGGACGTACTAATCCGGGCGTACCGATCGGGGCGTACTACCGATCAAATCTGTCCATATAACTGACTTCCTACCACTAATGACTTCCTACTACTATCGACTTCCTACTACTACCGATTTCCTACGACTACCAACTTCCTACCACCGACTTCCCACTACCAACTTCTTCCAGCTGACTTCTGGCAACTGACTTATCCCAGCATACCCATCCCGGCGTACCAACCCCTTGGTTTCAACCCCAGCGTACTACCCCGTCGTTTCAATCCCGCCGTACCGGGCCTGGTGTCACCGGCCAGCCGGGCATACTAATCCGGGTGTACTAATCCAGGCTTACTAATTCGGGCGTACCGATCCAGGCGTACTCTACCAACCAAAACTGTCCACACAACTGATAGCTATTAATAACAAAAGACAGAAGAGAAAGAGGAGCAATAAAGAGAAGAAGGAAGAAGGATAGATAGATAACCAGAGGACCCATTAGCACCACTGCAGCGGAAAAACAAAGTGACACAGTGGAGTGCCCAGGGGAGGCCACGAGGAGGCAGGGCTTGGAAGTTTTCTCCCCCAATTGAGAGAAAAGACTAATTCAATGAGGCAAGGTATGTTGTAATAGAGAGAATGTATGCATTGAATTACCAGCAGTTGCTGTAAAAACAACACAACTCAATGCGACTCCACTCACCATCATGACACATCATTGAAAAACGTTGTTTATTATTTTTTAAATTTACTTCTTCAAGGTATTAACGAGTCGTATTGATTATTGAAATAAATAATTGAAATAAATAATTGCATCTTTTCTGAATCAGAATTCTCGTTCTCGAACACGACAGAAAACAAACACCACATTGACAAAACCAGCACCAACCATCCCCATACATATCTACCAATAAGCAAAGAGAGAGAGAGAGAGACAGAAATTATTACAGAATAGAATGGAATAGAATCAACATCAACTAACATTTATCCTTTTGTTTATTAATCATTTTCATTTAATTTTACTTTTACAGATAAATTTTTCTCTAAATTAAAATTTTGTGTTTCCTTTGAGATTGAGCGCTTGACTTGAACGGAAAGGCGTCCCCACAGACGGGCAATCCAGCAAATGAAGCCATAGAACAGGGTGACAAGCAGCCGTTTAATACTTTTTCATTTTCTCATAATGCCAGGTCAATAATAAGTACTTATCGATGAGAGGTATCCAGGTATAGCACACTTAGATCACGCACTAAAAAGTATTTAATGATTGTTATTTAGGTAGTAATTAAATTTGCGTTGCTGTCTTGCAGTGATTTCACCATACATCACTTCCTAATGATATTCCCACCAGAACCAGAAAAATACTTCAACAACACCGATAGGCTTATAAGCCAGTCGTACCGGACGCATGTACAAATTCATGTATGGAATAGATATAGAGAATTGAGGTTACATGTATCGAATAGCTACCGCTTTGTCTACAAAAGCGACGTAACTTGAAAATTAAAAAAAAATGTATATTAAGTGTTTTATTATTTAATTATTGTCCAATAAAATACCTATATCAATTCATTTATTTTCATTAACTACACGAATATGAAAATATCAAAAACTAGATCGAAAACGTACTGCTTACAAACAACATCCAATAAGCAAATCATAGGCCAAGAGAACGTTAAATGCAAATCATAGGCCAAGAGAACGTTAAAAGAATCATTAAAAG
>JH431808.1:0-27756 GCA_000239455.1 Strigamia maritima
TATATATATATATATATATATATATATATATATATATATATATATATATATATATATATATATATATATATATATATATATATATATATATATATATATATATATATATATATATATATATATATATATATATATATATATATATATNTNTTTTTTTTTTTATTTTTCTTTTCTTCATTATTTTAAAATTTAATATTTGAAATTGTGTTTGATGTTTTGTTGCTTTTTTATTTTTACTTAATCTTGGTATTAAATTTTTTATTTTTATTATAAAAGCTCGTTTCATTGAAAGTTCCGCTTCAACATTGACGTCACTACTCGACTTGGGTCGTCTCGAATTGAAAGAAAATCAAAGAAAGACTAAAAAATTCAATTTTGAATGGTTTTTGTTTATTTTTTTGATATCTTTAAATTAATTTTTTTTTATAACTTTTAAATTCGTTACATTTCCATTTGATTAGATTCTTTATCAACTTTCTTTGGGGACTTGAGCAATAATTTATAGTTGAATGGTTGACTTAATCATTCTAATTTATTAAGCTAACGGCTACGAATCTGCATAATGCAGGGGATTCTCGCTCGTTTAATTACCATTCTAAACCGTTAACCTAATGCATTAAATTTAATTTCAACCAGTTGAATCACACTTTAAAAATAAAATTCATTCAACAATTTATTTATATATTTTTTTGACATTTATTATCATTTTTTCTATTTATTGCACTTAGTTTTCGGTTATGATCAATTTTTTTGATTTATATCGGCAATAATGTATCAACATGGGCACGAAGGTTGTTAAGTGGTGAAATATTTTTCATTTTTTGGCAGTTCTATTCCCAATTCTGCTCTTTTTTGGAGGTCGAACGATACTTGCTCTTGAATAATCAAGTTAATTGTAGTTCTAGTGATTCATTAAGGAGGAATTTCAATAATATTTAATATTTAATTGCAAGAACTAATGTTGGATGAGGGAAAAAATCGATAAGTCAGATGACAGAATTTGATTAGCAGAGGTAAAATGTTAGTCTCTTGCTACAAACCGGTAATGAAAGGTTTTAAAAGTGAATGGGTTTTCTTTTATAACACTAGTTGGGTCGTAAAGCACATTGCGAACTTTGTAATGCGCGTTATTTGTATACATGCATACATTGATTGGTTGCTCATGTGTTGTGTATAGGCTTAGAATGAGGTGCCTTGAGCTGAAGGAATTTCATTTTATAGTTTGGATCGATTTGGATAAAACAGAGAATGACTAATATTCGTTTCTCATAATTGTCATCATTTTGCCATTATAAATTATTATAAATGGTAGTTAAAAAATCGATTTATGAAGTCTTTTTCTGAGGTATTTTCTTTGTAATTTTTTTTTTTAAAGAAATGAAAAATTTTTTTTTTATATTTTGTTTTTTAGTTTTGGGCTGCTAGTATGTCCTGTAGGTGTAATCTATATAATAATAGCCAAAATGTCTGTACGTATGCCACTTTGCACTATATCTTGTCTACCGAGTCATGTTCGTAAGAAGTTTAGTGTTTTTTAAAGTTTAAAAACCAAAAAGGTGAAAGAAGAAGGGAGGAAAAAGCCAGAAATGGAGATAATAAATAATTAGTGATTAGTGGATGAGTAAAATTTGGTAGAAAATCTTAAATTTTTTTTTATTATAGTTGTTATTACTATTAACAGCGGCTTTAAGCGATCTGAACCGTTCTTAATTCATAACTTAATATTCCAACGAAGAAAAAAAAAAATCTTAGAATCTTTGCATTTGAGATAAAATTTAATGTGCAGTTTGGGCAAACATGAACCTTTGAAGATGATAACAAATCGGTTTAGGTTGCCTTTTACAAATTGAGTAGTGCTATTAAGTTGTAAAATTTTAATTATAGTAATGAATCAGGGCTGAAATTGACGTAAAAAAAATTAATTAATGAACCATTTTTTAAAAAATAAATAAATCCTGCAATGTCTTCATTAGATTTTAACAAGAAAGATGTGAAAACGGACAACAAAATATTTTCTTCACAAGTGTTATTCATCTATTCACTTTTTTTTCTGTCCTATAAGGTAAAAAATAAGTGAAGATGAGGTGAAGTTTATGAGAGCATTAAAAGATGTTAAGGGTTGAAAGTAGGTTTTTTTTTCTTCTTGGCATTTATATAGCTCGATTCAGGCTTTAGTTTTGTGGCAGTGACATGTGCACGTGTGACGACATGTTGGAAAGGACAATTGACTTTTTGAATGTGATGAAAAGCTGAGAATTTAGTGGACCTCGCATTGATGGGTTTGTAGTCGCACGTGCGGGGTCGCAGGGTCCGAGTTTTATGGTTTCTCTTTTCTAACGATTTCGTTTTATGAATAATTAACTGATAAACGACATGACGTTGATTGAGACACGTGCTAATTACATTGCTCAACGCAGGGCACCTGATGAGCGATTTTGGTGGGGGAATAAAGAAAGTTTTATGTTTTAAAATGCGAGGAATTTTGCTATTTTTTTAAAAAAAAAATTTATTTTTGTTTGCAGGCGACTTTCAGCGAGCAAAATGGAGCATCTTATCGACCATTTGAATGCTTCTAATTTTTTTTTTACATCTTAATGGAAAATAATCGATATAAATTGTAAAAGGTACGTTGTAAAGTTTGTTTTTCAATTTTATTTGCTTTCGAGCGAATGCAGCTATTTTACGTGGAAAAAGTCTATGAATTTTTTATTGCTAGTGTTGGCTTTTTATTACTAGAATACTAGAGTAAGATGCAAGTCAAGTGAAGTTGGAATAATACGTTGCAACATCTTTAAATGTTGTACAGAAATGTCTAATTAACGGCACTAAATATTTAGTAATCCGGACGCAACACAATTATAACTTATTGATATTGATTTCAATGTTAAAGAATAGGAAATTTATTCATATAAATTATACACGTGCATAAATCGACTCTGGTTTGCATCAAGCCCTGAGAATTCATCCGTATAAATTAAGCAAACAAGTGGTACGCAATGCATATCACGTTACGTATAAATTTAATTCGTACATGAAAATCTGAAGTTATGTTAAACGTGTAGAAAAATAATTGCCAAATCCCTTCTTAAATGTACCTATTAGTATTCTTGCTCGAGAACTGACTAATGTATAGTCACAATGCATACAGTTTTTCTTACAAAGCCTTCCATTAATCCAAAGAGAAAAAAAACATACGTAAGCACTTCAAAAACTAATTATATCTAATCAGTCTTCCCTCGGAATGCAACAGGTGAAATTAATTAACACAAAAAACATCAACAAACGTGACATCAAAAATCAACACAATCATATGATAGTGCATTTTATCTATTATTAAAAGTGCAGTTACTGCTGTCATGATTAGTAGAGTTTGCTTCTTGGCGCACTGCAGAGAAGCTTAACTTAATCTTTACTTGCGATATCACAGAGAATTTTTTTTTTCTTTTTAAAAGTCAAAGGAGCGCCATTTTTTCATTCCTAGAGCTGGATATGAACATTTGTGCGAGGTGAATTTTATTGACTATCGCTATATTTAATAACTTTAATGCGTGTTGGTAGGGAGTGGGTCATGAGGGCATGAGTGAACAGCTTCGGGAGTCCCTAGGCTGCACAGCGAGTCATTATTCAAGGCTTCAAGCAGTTGCAACATCACCTGTGATCCTTTAGTTTAGAATGGAGTTTGGTTGCATTGACAGAGGTAGAGCGACAGGTCTCAATTAAAACTCACGTCTTTGGCATGTGTAGCTCGCCTATTACTTGCCTATCTCGCACGTGCTTGCATAATGAAATAGTGTTTCCCTAATTAAGCCCGAATTACTGGCCATGCCCTCTTGTGACTGAGAGATAAATTAAGTCATCGAGTGATAAAAGGAAGAGGTGCGATGAAATTTTTGAAGTCGTGCAACGGATGCACAAAGACGCGGTTTAAGATATTCTCTTTAAGGCGGCTTTAATTGATTTATTAGTTTTCTTTTCTCGTGCGTAATTCGTGACGGGTTATGTAATTTACTATTGCGCTTTTTTCGTTTGGAAATGTAATAATTTTGATTAAAAAAGGGATGTTTCTTTTGTGTTTGCCTCGATGCGTCTTCTCCTTTTGGGGTATGTCTTGAGTTATTGATCGGAACGCTTTCTGTGGGTGCTGCGCTTTGTCGCGACCATTTCTGGGGGTAAGTAGGCTTGGTGGAGTCTAGGGAAAAGGCATTTGCATTGGAGTGTATAGGAGTATTTTGAAAAGTGGGCACAAAAATTGACATTTGATGGATTTTTGAGTTTAACTGAAGCTGGGAAAATCGATCTGAAGAGGGTCTAGTTTTTTTTTTTTTTTTTTTTTTTGTGGAAAGAAATCTAAATTGACTGAGAACTGAGACATGTGTGCGATAAGACTGCAGGATAAGATTTTCAGACATCTTGTCACGTAGGGAAAAAAATTATGGTTTTGAGGGGTGGGAGGGAGAGTTTAGGTGGATTTTTAAGTGATTAGAAAGGAATCTTATGTTAGTAAATATTTGATTAGGATGCCTGCCAAGTTGCGTCTAAAATGAACTGTGACCGCTATAAAGCCTTCGAAACTTAAACAGCATTGCCAACACAAACTCCCATTGGCTATGGTCGTTTTAAGCGCTTGTGCTCGTTTATGGTCGCTTATGCTCGTTTATGGTTGCTTATGCTCGCTTATGTTTGTTTATGGCCCTTTATGGTCTTTTATGCTTGGTTCCCACTTGGCAGAAATTCCGACAGAAAATTTTCTGCCGTGCAGAAAAGTATGTTTTTCTGCCGTGCAGAAAAGTATGTTTTTCTGTCGTTGGTTCCCACCTGCGGACTGAAAATTGGGCAAAAAAGTGCAGAAAAGTAGAATTTAAAAATGGATGCCAGCTAAGGAAGGCAATTTGTAAACACTGCTGCTTTCTACACTCAAAATTTTCTGCAGCAGAAAATTTTCTGTCGGAATTTCTGCCAAGTGAGAACTAAGCATTATGGTCGTTTTTCGAACTACTTTATTAAGTGCAATAAACAATTGCTGGGAACAAGCTCTAGCCAATGGGAGTTTGTCGTTGGCAATGGAGTTTAAATATATCGGTAAGACATTTTGTAGATGTATATGTCGGATGGACAATTTTAAAATTTTTGAAATTAAATTTTGAGGAAAATGATACTGGTTTCATGTTGCCTTCGTTAGCCATGCGCGACGAATTATCCAGAGGTGGTAAGGTGCATTTTTATTTGCGAGAGAATTTCTTGCGCCACAATAAAAATCGCGCTACAATAAAAATCGCGCCAACAATCGCACCGCTCTAAAAATCAAGCTTTGGCTTCAGCATTTTCATGGGAGCAATAAAGGCCACTTCTCGCTTTTAAAAATTTTGTAAAAATCAGTTGTCATTTCATGAAATATTCATTAGTTTGAAATGTTTAGCATCAAATATTGCTGAATTTATTATTTTTTGGCTTTTCTGGATGTGGATGGCATTGATTAATCAAGATTGAAAATTCAGGTGGAGGAAAAAAAATCAGCGCCATTTGCAATTGTGGGTGGTGCCTGTTCAAATGCCAAAACTGTTGGTCCAGATTGTCACATGGCGCGATTTTAGGCGCGATTTTGTGAGTAAAGCTAGACTTGACAGAAGCGCACGAGAAACTGAACGCCAACAATTGCGCGCCTTTACAAGTCTAGCTTGCATGAAAATGAACAAGCGTCCGATTTTTGCACCTGTCGAGATCTTTAAACAGCATTCTTTGCGATGAACAATGCGTGAAAATACGCGAGATGCTCAAATCACTGCTCTATGAGATTTTTCTTTTCTTAGAAAAATTTAAAAGAAAATGTATTTTCTATTTTTATTTTATTGGAGGTTTTTAGATGAGGGAGATTTGTTAGGTTCGGATGACAAAGTGTTCGGGATAAAAAAAATGTGGTGAAATAGAACGTGCGAGTGGGTGAAAAATTGCTTTAGAAAGTGCAAATAATGGATGTTAATATTTTCTTCGGTTCGTTTTTAAAATGAAATAAAATATGAGTCATGCAGTGAAAGCTATTTCTTAAAATTAAGGCGGAGATTTTGATTACAAATATTATTTTGGTCAAATTTAATTAGTTTTCTAAAGAGATAAAATAGAATTTATTTTATTGGAAAGTTAGTTCAGGTGTTTGATACTGCAAGCGCTAGTGCATGGAGCTGCTGATGCAGTTGCCATGGCACCGGGAGGTTGTATGAATGCTTTAGTCTTGTAGATGGCTGAAATGATGTTCTCCATATGTTTTAGAATTCATAATAATTTTTAAAAAGAAATATTTTTGGCTATCCGGTTTTTTTTTACGATTCAAATGTTTTACTGGTAAGATTAACATTAAGATTTATTTTAAGAAAAAAATTCATTTAAAATTGTTTTATGTGAAGAAAGAAAAAAATTATCTATTTCTTTTTAGACTTTTTAATTTTGTTTCTAAGACGAAGCAGGTTATCTGAATTATTTATATAACATGATTACCAATCTGATGAATTCTACATACCAAGTGTGTCTCTTGAACTTTTTTCAAGAACACCCTTCTGTGCTCATTACGAAGAGAAGTATGAAACAAGCGTTTTTGCAATTACTCGATTGTAGCGAAGAGAAAACAAGAATAAGTGCAGTTTTATTCTCATTTTTATACTTTTTTTCGAGTTTTAATGTCGGAACAGTTGGTGGCGCCAACTAACGATACTTTAAGGTATTAAAAATATTATTTTTTCTGTTTTAATTATTTTTAAAATCTCAGTGGTCCACTTGAGTCACTCAAGGTGGCAGCAATGGAGCTTTAGTTTGAGTTAATCATAATTATCACTGTTTTAGTTGTTATTTTAATCTTTTAGTTAATTAATATAATAAATAATTAGAATATTGTTAATTATTAGTGCATTTTGCTCCATCTGGTGGGTAACTTTTGCTTAAAACAATTTTTGACCACACCACAGAAGGGTTGACCTGTAACCACACTTCCTAAACTTGAACGTAATGCATTGTAGCCATTAACCTAAGTTACCTCAGTATAGTTTAATCAAAACTCTCAACCCCCTAGAGTTAGTTCATTAATTCTTAACTGCACATTGAGGTCCTAGCCTCCGAACACTAATCAATAATAATGGCTTAAATCAAGAAATGCAAAGATTATTTATTGTTGATTAAGGACTACTTACAAAAATTGAAAAGACAAAGCTTCTTATGCTTGCTTTTAATCGGTTTAAAATTTTTATCATTTTCGTATAGAAATGAATACAAAACAATTATGAGTCAACCATAAAGACAAATGAGAGATGTTTAAAGTGGAATATTTTGGGATTTGGGATCATTTTCTTAAGTTTGTAATGTCGTCTTGAATTAGACATGCAATGTTGAATGAAATGAGAATTTTAATATCAAGTAATATATGCAGCAATTGCAGAAGCACGACAAGTGGAATGAAGTTGAAATTAAGACTAATTTTAAACATCTAATGAGTTTTCCCAAAAACAAAATTATCGTAAATTTATTTTTTATCTTTTATAAATTTAAATATTGTTACCATGTGGCTCTTATAAATGAGTTACATATTGTTTTACTAAAAAAAAAAAAAAAATTGATGGCTGGAGAATTAAACTCTAAAATGGCGGCTCACAACTCATTTAAGTTAATTTGTCGTTTGTCTTTATGAATGTGGGCGCGTTGCAAATTGATATGGAATAGTTATTTAACGTCAGTCTTAATGAAATGTGGAAATGGCGGCAATAAATAGTAAACAAAGTTTGGAAAAGTATATTTTGTTAGGCTGTTTCATTTTGCCTGGTAAATTTTTTAAATGTTATTTTTTTTTTTTTTTTNTTTAAAAAAAAAAAAAGAAAGTTATTATGCAAATGTAGAAAACTCACATAAAACGGGCTGCAAGCAATCGCGTCAACATGTCTTGTGCACGTGACTGCACAGCGGAAGGCGAATTGCTATTGAAACGAGGGAAAGGGGTGGGCAGCCATTTCGAAGCTCAACCCAACTATAAACACCGCAGGAAAGCCGCAACCTGATCCACCAACGGGAGATCAGGCGAGTAAATGGACGGATAGCCTCAGTTGTATGGGTCATTCAAACATTAACTACCTAATGGTTATTCAAAATGGCTTAGGATAGGAGCCTCTATGCATCGTGTTTCTTTCAGCCAATATTTTAGCCATATTTAACACTTGTTGATACTCACACGCATTTGAAATTACGGCGGTTTAGTTGAGGTTATTTTATGAAGTTTTGCTACTGGTTTAAAAGTGCCCTATAAAGTCGGCTAAATCTATGGGCTTTGGATTTTATTTTTTTTTTATTATTATTTCTTTTTCTGCTTTTGTTGTAGTATGGTTTATGGTTATACTCTGTATGTGCAAGGCTTTTGCATTGTGCTTTAAAAATTGGTGCCCAAAATAGAATTAGCTAACCAAAAAAAACAACAATAGGATAGTTTTGTTTTGTTTTAGTTTTAACTGAAAATATGATTAATGTATTTTAATGTATTTTATTGTATTGCATCATGAATCCAAAGGTAAACTCTATCCAACAATTCGTGAACGAAACTGAAAAGTGAACTTTTTTGCATTGTACTGAAAGTATATATTGCAGTATCTTATTTTAATCCTCTAGTCAAGCCGAGTCGAAAAATCATTGTTTAATAGCCAAAAAATGTGCACAACAACACAAAAACCCAAATGTAAATCTTTTTATTTTTATTTATTTTTTTGTTCGTTAACAATGGCATGCACAATAAAAAAGAAATTTTGGACTACAAAACAATGATTTTTCGACTCTGTTTGACTAGAGGATTACAATAACATACCACAAATATATACTTTCAGTACAATGCATAGGTCGTTAACCAATGGGAGTTTCGTGCACGAAGTGATAAATAGAGTTTAGAATGTTTGTCTGGGGTATTAGGCTATGCAACGAGCGTTCCGTGAGACGATTTTCGTAAGGGCCAAGTTTTGCATTCTGAGAACTGAAAATCCAGAAAAAAACCAATTGCAGATGGTTGCAGTTATTCTTGTCATAGAAATTGTGGTTTAAATCGGACTCGGATCAGGAAAAAACTAGAACTCTAAAAAAATCATCAGTTCAAGTACTGATGCTAATTAAAAAACTTATGCTAATTAATTTGAAGATTTTTGGGGTTTTCTGAGGTTTGCTCACATAGTAAGGGCTAGTTTTATATGTACTAAGAGACTAAATAAGTTGTTTTCAGTCAAAAACGAGTTTTTCAATTTTCTGATCTATTTTACCAACTTTTACCCAGTAGTTATTGACACTGTACTTCAAGCATATAATCGAGAAAAAAAACATAATTTTTTTTAAAATTATTTTCAATGGGATTTTTTTAGTAATTTAGTGGTGTGTTTAGCTGTTGATATGTTTACTTACTTTTAATTCCGTCATGTTAAATTCGGTTTAAACCATTTCGCAAATAAACTGCACGCTTGCTTGTGCAGAAAATTATTGTTGTGTAAACGTAATGAATTTGCAATTTTAATTGATTACATTTTTTTTACCCATTTTATTTATTTTTTTACCCGTTAAGCTCTCATTAAACGCGATGCATGCGGGCCAGAACGACGAAGATATTGATTGATTTCCGTGAATAACATTAGTGATAATCGATTTGGTTAGAAGCAAATCCGATGGAATTTATCATTGATTAAACTGGGCAGATTTAACAAGTTGTAATAAAAGCTAGAAAACAGGAAGTGTTTATTTCCGAATCAAGTGGTCAATGGAATGCAATAAAGGAAAGTGGCATGATGCATCTAGTATTTCCTGTTCTGTCATTCGCCAACGTTGTGTCACTTTATCTTAGTTATTACAAGTACCGTAGCAAAAACAAAATTTGTTTCTACAAATTCTTGATCACAAGGACTCGAAAATGAGGCATCCATCTTGATGTAGGAGTCAAATGTTTTGAGGCTTAAATATGATTTGAATTATGGATGAGACTTGTCAAAACAGCTTTCTACTTTGAGAGTTCCATTTTAAGGGTAAAATTTTATTCGGAATAAAATTTATTTGAGTATTGAAGAATTTTTTTTTTTCCTTTTTTCCATTATAAACTTCATATATGCATCATAAACTTCGGTTTATTTATTTAACAAAAATAACAAAAGGGATAAAGTTTTTGAAAATTGGACAATTCAGGAAGCAATTCAACAAGAAATAAATTTTATTCCAATAAATTGTACTCGAACGAACAGTACAAATACACCAAAAGTAAATATGTTTATAATTTGAAATGAAATGTAATCGAACATACGAACGAGTAGATTTATGAAAAAAATTTGCTCGAGTTGTATTGGTATGGAGTATTAACTCCACAAAACTTTTTTTTACCCCTAGGTTGGGTAAAATGTCATAGGCTGAGAAGTGCATTGTATCGAAAGGATATATTATGGCATCTCATTTTAATCTTATCGTCGAGCTAAGTCGAAAAATCATTGAAAAACAATACAAAAACGCTAATGAAAATAAAAATTTGTAATGGTTAACAATGGCACGCACGTTTTTGGACTATGAAACAATGATTTTTCATCTCTGCTCGACGAGGTGATTGAAATGTAATGCGATAAATATATACGAGTTGGTCATCCCGTCCTTGGACGGATGTTTATTTCGCTACTTGTGATGGTGTTATCGTTATATCAGATGGTTGCCCCGTCTTCCCATGCTGTAAATAACAACTCCATTATACTACCAACACCACATTTCAATGGTTGTGTCGGTCCAGCGGGGCCTTTTATATTTATGTTTATTTATTTATATTTATAGTCTATTTTTGATAAAATGACATTTTACCCAATGAGTTAAAAGGAGTTCATTATTGTTTAAAATTTTTATATAAATTTGGAATTTAACAGGACAAAAGAGAAAAAGTGCAATAGACTTTGAATTTGATCGAAATTCTAAACACGAGGCAATTAATTGCAATGTGGTTGAGTACTTTAAAAAAGTCGTTGCACACTTAGGTGTGTAATTGAAGCAATTTAGCAAGAAACTGGGCTCAGTTTATAATGTGATTCGAGACGAAATGTTAATCGAGAGATTGTGTCTTCCCATATTGGATGAGGTCGCCAGGTTAGGCACGCCTGCTGTTGTTTTGCGAGGGATGGACCTTAAACAGACTGGACACAGTTGACCTTGTGCCACACTTAAGAGTCTGATGCGTCTCAGTTGTACACTTAACCGCAACCAAGATGAACCTGGTTCACTTGATGCACATTTCGAAATTTCATTAAATTTTAAAATACCTTTGTGCTACGATATTTCATTTTATTTTTGATCTCGAGTTGGGTTTTGCGTAAACAAATAAAAAATTCATAGCAATTTTTCCCCTTCTTATTCAATTGTCAATATTGGAATTGTTTTGATGTCGGAAAAGTTTAACCGATGTGAAGTGAGACCGGTAAAGAAAAATGTTTCTTTTCTATATTATACAAATATAGAAAAAAGCAGAAACATTTTTTTTATTCTTTTTTGTAAATATATTAGTGCATAAGCATGCGCATTGCAACTTGCGAGTTTAGTTATGCGCATTATGCTGCATTAATGATGATTTTACGAATTAATAGTTATCATATTGAATATTTATGGCACAGAAAAGATGCGTTTAGTATTTATTAATACAAAAGGAAGGAAAAAACGCGATTAAGAAAATGTTTAATTCACATCTAAGCAACTATAGATTTTTTATGTTAATTTAGACTGAAAATAAAGATTAATAGACTAAAGCTCCTCCTTAAAGAAGTTTTTCCTGTCGAACTTGTTTGATTGATTTTTTTTTTTTTCGTTTTAGATTGAATTCGGATGGTCCATTCCAATATTATCAAGTGGGCAGTCAATTCAGATCGGTAAGTACAGAAAAAACATCAAAAAAATATATGGAATTCGTTTTTAGTCATTTTATAAGATATTATTAGAAAACTTGTCTATATTTGAAGACCTTTAATGCAAATAAGTTGCTTTAAGAGCTGAAATTTTGCATTTTTTGTTTTTATATGAAATTTTGGTTCAAAAAATGTATAAAGATGAAACTTTAATGCATTAATGGAAAAATGTTGATTGGAAAAATGTGCAATTGATGGCGAATCGGATGAATGGGTGATTTGAGACGGTAAATGAGCCGCGAACGCGTAATTGCTAGTGTCTGGGTCCATTCGTCCCACTGGAAAACTTTGAGGCAGTCCTGTGAAAATGATGTCGTATGGTGGTGGCTAGGCGATGGCACGCAAGCGTGGACCGTGTAATTAACGTGTTAATCCTGCCATCTTCACTCCATGATGCGGCCTTCTCTTATATTTGAGTCGTCATCTCACACTGATTGCCTTTGATTGATCCTAGTGTCAATCTGGAAATTGTGTAGGGTTTCCTATATAACTCAATGAACATTCGCGGTTTTAATTTTCAATTTGCAATCGATTTACTAAATTGGATCAGTTTCGCTTTAAATTAACTTAAATTTGGTTGAATATGAATTTTCTCAAAAATTTCATGATTTTATGATACATTGACATTAGTGATTGATTTCTGTACAATTTTGTACATTTTTTATTAATTTTCAAAGGGAAAAAAAGATGAAAAAAATCAATTTAATCTTGAAAAGATTAAAAAAATGGCTCTTGTTTGAAGTGTAAAAAGAGTTTCTTTAATTTAATCATTTTTTTGAAACCACTATTTTCCCACAAGTAGATTAAAATTTTCAAGTTTTTTTAATTTTTTTTTTTTTATAGGAAACTTCTAACATTTTTATTTATTTTCTAAGTATTTTTTCAAGGTTCTGTCTAATATTAGTTTAGTCAATGAGTGATTTAAAGCTTGATTGAATCGAATAGATTGTTTGAATAAAAGGTGGGAGCACGGTGGCGTGAAATTGATACAAATTGTGTCGAAAGTAATCATTCAACGAATGACCAGACAAAGAAAATGAAGCCAAACCAATTGAGCTTGCATCGATTTTTTTTTATTCAAAAAGTTCGAAATCTAATTTTCAACATTTAAAGTAACTTTTTGAATATTTTAAAATCTATTATCAAGTAATTCGAATCTTTGTCAATATCCCTTAAAAAGTATTTTAGAGTGGATGTCAACTGATAGTCACGATATTAGTGCATATTTTGAGTTACCTGGCAACGGTTCGGGCAGAAAGTTGCAAATGGTGTCATCATCCTCATGCTCATGTGTCTTTAAACATTACTAAAGCAGACGCACATTGATTTATTCATAGCTTCATGCTACCGCGACAACATTTTCTCTTAAAAATAAATCCGTTTGCAAAACTGAATCTGCCCGAGGCATTGGAGTGCACTTTTAAGCTCGCAACAGGCGCCAACTAAAATTGTAACCGCACTTTTAATTTTTTTTTAAATTTTTGCAAGTGTATGCAATCGATGCACCTTGTTTTGACTTTGGGGAATGATTACTATGCTTTTTGCGAGCTTCTAAAGGGCTTAAAAAGTTTTACCTCTTAATATGAGACTGAAAATGGTAGATGGGAAGGCGATAAGAAGAAAGTGGAAGCGCTGAACTGATTAAAATAATTCTACAAGGCAATATTGACTTCATGAGTGTAAGGCAGTTTTTTTTACTTAATCATCGAACTGGTGCAGGATTAAAATGATGTTGGTAATGCTTATTGACCCAGAGGAATATCGACTTAAAGGGTTTACGACATTTCTTTCTAGAACACGTTTAAAAAAAAAATAATCATTTTGTAACCCAAACAGCTGTAAATACGGAAACTTTACAATCCGAGATTCTACTTTGGATTATCAAATTTAGAATGCACCTATTGGAATTGTTACTTATTAAAATGTAATAGTAGATTATATGTGCATACAATTTTCAATATATAATATCGTGATGGCGGTTTGGATATTTAATATGGATATTTAATATTTTGAAAGTGGAAAGTATGTAATATTTAAGAGCGTCGTTACATTTCAGAAATTGAATTATTTAAATGCGAAACTTCGACCGCAGATACAACTGACCTCTGTTTATTTACGACTACCCTTTTAGATTTTATATCTTTTTTGCAGTTATCAAAAAAGAACTTTTTATTTCTTTTAAACATTAAAATTAAATCAAATCACTATGTAATATCAGAATCTAGGGAAACGGAACTTATTTAATTAAGTGTTCAGAATGGATGAGCACCATTTAAAAAAAAAAACCTTCTAACTTGACACTACTAGGTATTAGATTATGTTAAGAAGCTGACAAAATGGCGCTTCTGTCATGTTAAAATGCAATTTTTTTTTGTCTTCTCTTAGAACTGCAAGAGAGAAAGGGGAAAAAGTATTAAGTTTTAACTTTTGCCGTCTCCCTCGTAGATGTGGGATGGTGCGAAGCGTGACAAAACTGCAGGCGAAGCCAATCCCCAGGGCGGTGTAGAGTGTCGAAGCACAAGAATCCATTGCTCTATTTTTTTTTTTTTAAAAAAATATTTTCTTAGGTTTAGTGTATATGAAAGTGGATGTGCACTCTAGGCAGAGATATGGGGGAGGGGGGGAATACTGGTATAGAGTTGTTTAGGAAATGATGTTGTTGGATATGCACGTCTATAGATTTGAAACCAATTTTGACAAGTTGATGATAAGGGAATGTGATGATGGACTTGCGATGAGAATTTTGATATATATATGTAGGGGATCGATAAGATCATTTCGTATGTGTCGTTCGTTTACTTCAAGTTCGCTTATGTTTTCGCTTTGAGTGATTTTTGATTTGATTTTTTTTTCTTTGAGATCGCATGATGGCGCGTCATAAAAGAACTAGTCATGAACTCTCTAAGTGGTTTTACATCTGTTAAGAATTTCTATACGTAGTTCGAAGTAATTAGTGGGACTGTAAACTCACTATGGCAAGTGGCAACTTAATTTCTACTAAGAATGTTGTTTGTTATTCGTTAATCCGTGTAATTGCAAGTCATTTAAGGCTCTATTTTTATACTGTTCAAAATACACGTGCAGACATTATTAGCTTGATGACCACTATTAGTACAGAACATGAATAACGTGGTCATTTTATAGCGCACTTCTTGCAGAAAGAGTAAAACCACCATCAAGAAATTCCAGAAAATGCCAAATAAGACAGATAGGTTTAAGATATTTAAGATATATCGTATCGTATCAGATTTTTGCAGAAATCATATCGTAACACGATATCGCAAAACCCTCTTTAATAAAAAAAAAAAAAAAAAAAAAACGATTTTTTAATTAACGAAGCGGTGGGTCAGTTTTAAGAGTTGCGTATGATTAATGTTGATTATTGTTGATGCTTTTATGGAGATAAAACAGGTTGATTGTAAAGAATTATAAATATGATAGGAAATGAACGCTGTAGTTTTAGATAAATTAAATGATGAGCATCTGATCTTTAAAATTGATAATATTGTGCAAACACGAGGAACATTGCTAAACAAGTGATTGTGCAAAGTGCTGTCAAGCTGTAATTTGACTTTGGTCACGGTTAATTAGCACGTAGAATGAGCTCGAAATTTATGTTATTTCCGATTGCGAAGGAGTGCTTGAAAATAATCAAAATGTTAATGGGTTGTTAAGGGCCAGTCGAGTGTAAATTTTACATTTTGGCTATTTTTAATTGCACTCATTTCCAATATGTCACTCGATGCATTTCATTTGACTTGAAGTTCAAATTGCTCCAAGCTTCCAACTAGCTCCCACTCGCTTCATAGTACATTAGGTCATTACCACACAAATACATATTATTTTTTTCGGAATTAATTTTTAGAATTTCTGTATGTGCACCAATCAAAACGTAGCTTTTACTTTACAAAAAAGCGCCAGACATTTGGGACCAAACACCATCGATTTCAAGATGCAAGATGAAACGTCTGTAACAAACTAAACAACAAAGAGAGTCTTCGTTTTTCCCCTTTCTGCTCTTTTCTTTTCCCTCTTTACGACGAACCGTGTCTTCAGAGTTTAGTTAATGTCTGACATTACCACAGTTAACTCTACAACTATTCGCGCAAACAAAGCGGACATGGAAGGTACGAGCGTTTTAAGGCACGTGCCATCAAGTGACGCCTCAAACAAAAGACAGGAGCGTTTTAGGCGTCACATAATTACAGATTCTCCCGAGTTTGGCTAGGAAGGGAGTTTTGGCCGTGTGCAAATTAAAGGTCACACATGACTGGGTTTGCGGGATTGAGAAAGTGTTCATTATTGCCATCCGTTATGCGGCCATAATTATTTTTTTTTTTTAAGCCGTGTCCACGTGATTCCCCGTTTCTAGGGCCAATTAGGCCGTGATACAACGGATATGCATTGCACGGTTGCACCGTACATTGTTATCGGTCGCCAAGCATGGCCGCCGTGCTCGCTGCACCCCTTTTCTCTCTTTCTCTACATTTCCCCCTTTCCTCACTCCCCACTACTCTTCGACTAATTTTCCTCGAGGCGCGTATCTCGATACAATGAAGAGCTGCGTGCAGTATCAAGGGGTTTGTGGGTCGTTGTAACGAGCAGGCGTCGTTGAATTGCAGCTGGGCTGCACGCCTATTAACGACAGATGCTGGGAATGAAATTATATTTTGCCCAACTGCGATACTGTACAGGAAAATCATGGCTGCGTTTGAGTAATGGCACCAAAACAGTCGACGATCGTGTCGGCTTGGCGACATATGTACAAGTTGGGGGTGAAAAATCCTCTTCCTTCGTATTTAAAAATTCAAAAAAAAAAATTCAAACTTGTGAATAAAAATTTGTTTGTTATTATGGTAATTGATTTTACTCGATACTGCATGTTTTGACGCCTGTGTCCGTCATTTGAGATGCACGTTGCGTCTCATGGGAGGATCGATTCGCTCTCTTTATATCACTTCTTTTTCCAGTAGCATTTTCCCCTGTTTTCCATCTCGGGTTCTTCTGGCGATGAATCCGAGTAAAGTTTGAAATTCGTCAAGAAAAAGCATTTTTTTTTTATCCACGTAACAGCTCGAGGCATTTTGTTGAGTAGTTTTCACGTTGTATATTTTGTTTGTTTGTTATTTCACTGCTTAAGCAGACGAATGAAAGTGGTTTGCATTAAGACAGAAAGGGTTAGAGGGTATATTTGTAAAAGCAAACATATACATTTAAACACGGAGCCAATCTGAGTATACTGGTGTGCTGGGAAGTCTCATTCTAATGATGAATTGTCAGAGGAGGAAGTTTTTTTTTTTTTTCTTTTCTTTTTTTTTTTTTGGTGTTTCAGATGAGATTGGAGTTCAATTGATTCCAACTTGGCACAATATCAGTTTTTTCCTCTCTTCTTCTTCTTCTTGTTGGAAGACGAGAATCGTGCACTTGGTAATTGAAGATTGCTGGATTGGAACGTAGTATTTCGAATGAGACTGTAGATCTTTTGTTCTAACCCTTTTTTTTTCTTTATTTTTTTTAAAGTTTCGAGTGAAGGACTGAAATAAAAGAGACAAGTATCACATATCATTGTGTAACACTTAAAGTAGATGGTTATCTTGCGAAAAAAAAAGATTGTTGTGGCGTTTAAAAATAATGCTAGTTTACTGAATCTGGTCACTGGATGGACAAAGTTTATCAGCTTGTTTGCTGTCTTGCAGTTATGGAGGGACAGCCTTCGCATTTATTCCGCTTGACTGAATGCAAATTGATGTATTGGATGGACATGGTTATGCTTGAACTGGTGCGTTTAGTTTTAGTCCGAGAATTTCTCTTCTGTCCTTTCTCGTGTCCATGGTAATTTCGTTGCTGAGTTGAAGGAAATAAATTCCGACAGCGAACTGAAAGCTCACTTTACGTTTCCGCGCTTAGACCCTTTTCCCTTGTCTACTCGAGTGACCCTCCGATGTTTTAACCGTGTCCAAGTCGGTTGGAATGTTATTTTCGGATTTTGGATATGGGATAGCCTAATTACTGACTAAATCATCTCTTGTTTTAGGTTAATGTAGCCTGTGGCTGAAGTAAATTTTGTGATAAAAACTCTAATTAAATTTCTAACTGCATTAGAAAAACAACAGAAAAATCTCATTTAATTGTACCGATGTTTAATGCAACAAAAAATGTATTTATTTTTGAAAAGCTATTTCATTATTTAATACTTATTAATTTTTTTTTTAAAACAAAGTCTTTATAAAGGGCAGGGGAAAGGTACCATGTTCGAAAACTGTTTGAAACATATGTAACATGCAAATATAAATCTAATCATGTGTAAGTAATATCAGCTTATAAATGTCATTTCAAATCTGCAAGTTAATGTGACACACTGATTACATTTTTGGCAAGCTATTGGTACTTTTCTGCCATCTTGGATACTCAACATCATCTCATCATGTCTATTATTATTATTACTGTGCAATAACTGATTTGATAATACAGTTTGATAATACTAGAAATTTTAACATGTTTGTATATACAGATTACAGACAGTGTAAATGCTTTTCTTAAAAATCGTAACCTCAAATTTTTCGCATTACCTTTTACCGTAAATAAATATTCATACTGTTGAGGTTACTTTGTTTGACGATGCATTTAGTGAGAATAACCCATCAGTATGAATTTTTACTGTGTAAGCAAAATGCCTGCTAAATGGGAACCGGAGCTTAGCATGTTAAAATTATGGAAACATTGATTGTGTATTCATCGAGTGACGGCAGTTTGAGCTCTCCCTCTTTTCTAGGTTGGGGAGGAGTGATTAGAGAAGCCTGTGATTGGGGAGAGAAAGTCTATTACATCATCATTAGCTATTCTGTTTCTTCAGGTATAAAGTTGAGTGGCGTATTTACTCTGAATCTGTGTAAAATGAGAAGATACGAATGGAAATGCGAGTGGGCATGCTACTAATTGAAATGTCCGCCTCCTTTCATTGCTTTCCAAACCGATTGCCTGATGAGATTGAAAGCAAAGGAGGAAAAAGAGAGAGAGAGAGAAGGGAGGGGGCTATGTGCATTGAATGCTTGCATCAATGCTTGCTTGAACCCCTCTCTTGGTTGCCGTGAGTCATCTCCAAGGCAACCGTTTCTCTCGTGACATGTGTTACCATTATTTATGCCGGGCAGATGAGCGAAGAGCTGCCACTGTCAAAGTGCGGCGAGGCAATTTCCAGGAACCGAAAGGTGGCGTTGCGTGTGTCGCGAAGCCACCGCCAGGGGTGGTGGTTGGTTGGTTGGACGGGTCGTGGGGTATCTAGAAAGTGGATATTTTCTACGGGCAACCACATGCTGGTTCGAAAGAGACGAATACTGACTCGAGTTCCTTCTGCTTCACTGCAACAATTCAATTTCATCTCTTGTCATTTGTGAAACAGAAATGTCAGAATTTGATATTTTTTTATTTATTAAAAAATATGTATGTACATAAATATTGGAGAAAAAATGGTAATGTCTTTTATTTTATTTTAAACAGTTTGAAACTGATTTTTATTATTATTATTATTATTTAAATTTGCACTAAATCATTTAACTCGCGATTGATATTAAGAATACTCCATCTCGTGGGAAATCAGCGAATTACAAACGTTACTTTGAGGCTTTAATGATATCCATAATTATACGATACACGGAGCAAAATTAAAGCACTCGGTGCATAAATAATTACAGAAATGATGGTTTAGGAAAAAAAAAATTATTGAATTAGCAACCGGAAATAACGGTACTAACGTAACTTAGACTCGGTCAATATTAAAACTTAAACAGTTTTATCTTGAATGTTTTCTATTGAAATTCAACACATCTTTATCTCGTTGGGTTAAATTTTTTTTTTTAAAAGTTGTAAACATGTTTTTGAATTTGAAGGATTCATTACATAAGGAATGATAATTAAAAAGTTTATAGTTGATGCAATACGTATCAAAAATTCGAATTTATTAATTTTTTTTTATATTTTATAATTGTTTCGAGTTTGAAAAGTGTTACGAAACAAGACTTTGAATAAAGTGTGCCAGGGTCGATTAAAATTATTGAGATTTAATTTTATAGATGGCAGACGGTGAATGGGTTTTTGAATAATTTTTTTTTTTTTTTCCTAATTCACTCGGAGTCGTTGAAAGAGAAAATGAGCATTTTTAAAAATCAATTTTTTTTTCCTTTTCGATTCAAGTGTATGCACCATTTCCTCTCAAGAGTTTACACATCATTTTTTCATTTTTTTCTTTCCTTTTCTGATTTTAGCTTCACCCTTCTTTCTAAGTCACTCACAACTAAGCTGTTTGGCGCCTTTTTTTTATTGGAAACAGAAACATGTCTTATCTCTTTGCAAAGACTCGGTGGGGATTGGAGAGAAAAGCACGTTTTCTGTGCATAAAACAAAGAAAAATTTGAAAATATTTTTCACATTATAATTTTTTTAAATATTATATATACATCTATGTAAATATATGTATTTGGAGAAAAAAAAATTAACTGGAAATTTTATTTCTTCTATCGATTAGGTTTAAAACCCGTTTGGAAATGAGAAGGCAGCCATAAATATGTAATGTGGGATAGTGAAACTAAGAATGCGGAAAATTACTTGTTTCCCTCCAAACGTTGAGATTGAGATTAGGATTTACGACCAACTTTGATCACACCAAAATCGGCTTGTTATAAATGTGGGAGCAGCCAACACTAAAATACACTCGGTTGAACATCACACCACATTGACACAAACAAACGCCATTTTTCTAGGTTGAGACTGCGTTTGTTTTGTGTTTTCTTATATAATTTCATTTTCCCAAATTAAAAAAAAAAAAAATTGAGGGGTGATTAAGTAGAAATTGCATTCCAACCACGTCCCGTGTCATTTCGACAAGCACCAAGTGTTTTTTACGATAGCAAAAAAAAAGAAAAAAGCATTGGTTTCACTTATCGATCGAATTTGGTAGCAGATTTTGTGCCATCAATCATTTTGTAATTCAAGCAGGCACTTAGACCAACATGGTCACACCACACCGTTGCAAGACGTTGAATTAAACTTCCCCGTGCATGGACTCGTCAAATACTAATCATGAGAAAAATGATAAAATAAAAAATCATAATCGCAATAAAGTTGCGCAAAAACATTATTTATAACTTATTTTCTAGATGGTGTGATGGAGGTTCAAAGAGTTCCAGGTTATAATCCATCTGAACCAAGATTAAACATGCGATCTGAGATTCAAATGGGAAGATCAACAAAAAGAATTTTTTTCTGTTTTTAAGTCGAAACTAAGATCAATCTCGGGTCCCCGGTGCACTTGACCTTTAAAGATTTAAATTCTTTGAGGTGTATCTTTTTATGCAACCATGCAGAACATGAATTAACGGTCCATATCACGTATGCAGGAATTGTTTTCTCATTTTCAACCAGTGACCCCAGTGGAATCGTTAATTAAAGTGCTTTTCTCTTTGCCATAATTATTTGCATGATTCGTTCTCAAAGAACAAATCAACAAAATGAGCTTAAATCGTACCAGCAATGGCTTATGCTATTGCAACTCTTCAAGCTCTCCCCCATTCTCAATCTTTTTTTTCTTTTTTTTTCTTCTTATGGATAGCATTCAATGGGGGTTTGAAAGACTTAAAATCAATAAAAAGATGGAACTTGGATGAGACATATTTGTCTAGGAATGAGGGTAGGAATCATTAGTCATTTTTATTATTAAATTTATTAAAATATAATATTTTGTGCGAAAAAGAGAGTATAATCGATTTTTAAAATTAAATTAGTCTCGCAACCAACTCAATTTGGTTAACTGACCAAATTGTATTTCATTTTTCAAAATTGTATTATAATTCTCTGCTCACTTGATCTCTCGGACGACGCTTTTTTTATTGATTTTTTTGCCCTCCATAACTCCATTGAAGATGAATGCATTTGAAAAGGGTTAAATCGAGCTTTTCCTTTTCCCATTAAATATTTACTAGGGGTAATAAAAGGGGGTCGGGTTTTAAGATTGAAATTATTATATCCATTGGTCATAAATAGGTTTGTATGTGATATTTTTCCGCGGTTACTTAGTGGTAAAAGGGACTTAAAGGGTTGATTCTGATGTGTGGAAACTGATGGAAACTGGAAATGAAATATAAACAAGACTGCCATCTGCCGAGGTCGCTCATTACTAATAAAAGGGTACTTTGGTGGCTGTCTCCAGCAACATTACATGTTCTTTGTCCCTTTTTTTGGAGAGCAAAGTGGCAAAGCTCATTGATCACGTGATGCTGAGTACGACCAATGAGCACTACTCTTAAATGTGCTTGATTATCCATCCACGTTGGGCGCTGAGGTGCAACCACGCGCACCATCAGCAGTAATGGACACGGTCCCTTTTGTCGGTAAAACCCGAAGACACTTTCTCCGTTAGGTGAGGATGGCCCTAGAGCGCAGAGGTGACGTGGAAATTCTACTTTTACTGGTTGATTTGCTGCCAAACCTTTTTACTTATTTACTTTTTTTTACATCCGGTGAGAATATAAGTTAGAAAATTGTTTGATAAAGTTCAGTATTTGAGATATTTGCTATTTTCGGTTGGAAAAAGCCAGGATATTTATCTTTATTTCTATTAAATTTGTCAGACATGTGGAAAATCACGCATCATGTTGTAAAATTCAATTTTCTCAAGTATTTTTCATTTTAACTAATTTTATTTGAAAGATCAAAACATGTTTCACAATGTTTTAATATGATTTAATAGAAAAATGGAAAATAAGTTGACGGAATATACCTAATAATGGTCAGAAGACCGAAAGGCTTCATACAATAGTAAAATGCAAGTAAAACGTGTTTACTAGCCAAAATATTTCAAAATTTTATTTTCTTCTAATTCGATTTTCCCTCCCGCTTAAAATCATCTGTCGAGTTCTACTTAAAATATTAATCTATCAAGTTTGCTTTGATTTTTTTCTTCTTTTCCCTCAAGACGTTTTCTCAAATGCAACTTCGCTAAGATAAAAGCACTTTTTCATTTTTTGTTTTTCTGATATTTGTTCTATTGCGTTTTAATCCCGTGTAGCAAAAGAACAAATCCCAACGTGAAATTTCATCATCCCATGGGTGAGGGCCAAAGGCAAAGTTGCTATTGGGTAAAGTGCTTCTTTTCAATTGAATCTACCTGGGTAAAGGCTGATGTGGGTAGAGTAGGAAAGTCTCTCAGGTGAGAAGGTTTCGATTATTTGCCTGTATGCAGTAATCTCATCCGGGAGGTCTGCCTTCGTTTTGGGCGCTTTTGAATAATGGATAACGTCAAAATTCAAAAATAGAAAAACCATTTCAAGATGAAAGCAGATGCGACACAACTGAAAGTTTGAAACATCAATATAAAATCGAAAACTTAAAAAAAAAAAAAAACTTAAATAAACACAATATCAATTGATTAATTCGCATTGTTTTTGATTTTTTTTACTTTTGTTTTATTCACTTGCAAGTTGACGTAAACATTCTCTGCAATTTGTCGTTCGTTCTTTTCTTTCAAAGCTCCGCCTTAGTGTTAGACTTGTCTGCAAAGCATTTGTTGTCAAATGTGATTTTCCACAGAGAATTGGGGTGAAGAGGGTAGACGGACAAACGAGAACGAGGAGGTGGGTGGTTGTCTGCAAATGTACTTGGTGTTTTAACACTTGACTCGAGCGCAAGTCCTCGAGCTGTCAGCAATGCACAAGGATGGAACTACGATCGACAGTTGTGCGCAGCTGTAATCCGTCTTTACAATCCCAAGTGCTTTTATCTTTTTCTTCTATTTCTTATCTATAATTAAATAGTAGTTAATCAGAGGCGTTTACTACACTCGTTTAATCCGGCTGCTTAAATGTAATTTACTTTGTCTACTCAATTGATTTTTTTTTTTTTTAATTTTAAATTTTTTAAATTATATTTTAAAAATAGAATTTAGAGGAAAAAAAAGTGTTGCTCAAGTGATGCATTCATCTCGTGGTGGTAGTTTAATGCATTATGTTTATTAAAAATAAAGTTAATTAAAGTCCTGGATAAGTTTTAAAAGGGAATTTTAAGTTGACTTAATCACTACCAAGAGGTTTACATTTGGGAAAAATCTGTCTCATTAAAAATTTCAAATTCAATTTTACTTAATTGTCAAGATATTAGAGACTTTGCGATTTTTCGTACGAAAAATATAAATACGAAATCATAAAAAATTACGAAATTATAATATGATTTCGTATTAATTTTTGTTTAATTTGAATTCCGTAACGAAATAAAAGAACTATTTCGTGTTCTATTTCGTAATATTTTTTCGTAAATGAAATCTGTTGCGCATGCGCCTTTCCGCTTGCTTGGTTTGTTGTGTTCCGCCATTTTGTCTCTATCTAACAGCCCAAGTTGACGGATCGTTTTTTTTACCAGAATATTTGTCCAGAAAGTACTTAAATAGTAGGAATGTTTTAAATTTGTTATAAAAACGTGCTTTGTTCTTACTGAACAAAGCATTTCAATCGGCAATCGGTACAGCACAGCCGGTTCGACGTCGCCGACAGTCGGGACAGCGCTGCCGGTTCAACGTCGCTGACACTTGAGAACAAAATGATTTATTTTACTGTTTTCAGCTAAGTGACTAACAGTACGATTTTTTGTTTAGGGTTTAAAAGAAAATAAACTTGACATTCAATTTGAAATTTGTACCTATAATGTTAATTCTTAAAATTTTGGTATTTTTGAGAAAAAAATTTTTATCGCAACCTGTTGTACGAAATACTAATTACGAAATTAAAAAAAAACGAAATAATTAAAAATACTTCGTTTTTTTATAATTTCGTAATTTTTCTTACGAGAAATCGCAAAGTCTCTATTCATGAAATATCATCTGTGTAATGGCCGCTATAGAAATAGTAAACAAAATTGAGATTTTTTGAAAATTTTTGTTAAATTATCGCAAACTTTGCATAAATTTTGTTAAATCTCACTAAATATATCAATAAATTTTGCTAAATTAAAGCAAAAAAAAAAATGATATTTCTAATTTCTAATTTAAATATTATTTTTTGTCATTTTATGCTTTAAAATTTTAAAAAAATTTAAAAAAGTAGGACAATTGCGATTATGGTTTTGGTCTTCTCAACACAATCCTTCCGGCATAGATATGTGTCACTTAGTTCGCGCAACCTGTTTAAAATGCGTCGTTGGTTGTGTGGTGAGTGGTTACAGCCGCCCGTTCTCAATTATGAAAAGTATTCGCGACCTCCGAATGGCGATGCCATGTCACGTTTGTAGAGGGTTGGCATAATCACAACATTAAACTTCAATTAGGAATTGCAAACCCTTGTTAGTATCGTTATATGAGGACACTGACAGTAAACGATTAAACTAACAACAGTCTGCGAGCTTGTAATTTCCATTAGATATCTCAACATGAATTATGAATTTTGAAATTTTGAACATGCTTTTCAAATTGCACAAACTGGTCATCTTTAATTGGATGTTTTAATATATTTTTATATTTTATATTAATATATTTTAATATATATAGCTAAAGCGGGAGGGAGAAGTGCTATGTTCAATGTTTTTGATCGATATGTTTGGCTTTGCTTGTGCTGACAGAGGCTTATCACATGATTTGGTCGAGGGTTCCACATCTTTTCGTCGAAAACCGGTCAAGATTTACGAGAGTCCCACGTGTATTCGTTGAGAGGAAAAAATGTACAGTTTCTTCCACATCACCTGCGAATGAGGTCAAGATCTTGTAACGGTCTACTACACGATATGAGTTGGGCCGAGGTGAATGTGAAAGAGAAAAAAAAATATATTAAAGTTTGTTAAGTGTATTTTTGCAGTGGCCACTGTCTGTTTTATCTCCAATCATAAAGAAAGGTACAAACTGCTCAACTGACATAACCAACTGGCATACTGTCATTCACAACAGCATATTAACTAAATATTCAATTTCTAGTGTTTTTTCGAGGTCTGAAATCGAAACTTTTATTTTTATTCTGCAAGCGGATTCTATTTCTATTGATGGGGAAATGACGTCTATATGCGGTGAAAATCGGATAATTAGGTGTTCAGTTGTTCTTGGATCCATATCTTAATAGTTTAAGGGTTAAGGGTGAGTGTAGTACCTAAAATTAGTTTTTACACATTATAAGTATAATGTTAGTTGTGTCATGATTAATATGCAGCACAACATGACTTATATTATTCGTGACACAAAACGGGTCATACTGTATGAGTGCTTAATAAAGTCAGAAAAAACACTTCAGCAACAAGATTAAGTGTTGTGAGGAGTACATTTTTCATCTAAAAGTGCATTTTAAAACCTAATAAGTGCATTGAGGCTTCTAAATATACTTTTATGCGAATTTTCATTTCTAAGTGAATTTTTTCATTTTTGTACCTCAATTAAAGAATTGAGGTACAAAAATGAGAAAATTCACTTACTTTGCCTCCAAAAATGAATTTATGCATAAAAAAATTGCGTGGTCCAAACGGCATTTACGTCTAAATGATGTTAATGCGCTGAGTGTAAGTTATTATAGTTGTATACAAGTATTTTGTTTAATTACGGTATTATCGATTTTACATAATAAAATAGTAAAGAAAAGTGAAAATGTTTCGCCTTTTAGTGAACTCGCAAGCTTTTGACCTTTTCCTTTATGCACTCATGCACCTTTTTCTGGTTAATTATTTACATATTTCATTTTTCTTAAAGCAAATGCATTTGTGTGGTTAAAAATTCGATATAGACAGTTTTCTAAAAATATAACTTGTCATAATCTTGTAACAAATAGAGTGGAAAGGGTGAATTCGCTTTCTCAGGCACTTTAGCAAGATGTTTTGGATAAAACCCTTAGGGATTTGATAGGCCTAACACCATTGTAGCTGATGCTGAGCCATGCTTTTTTCCTCTCTTCTTCTTTTCATCTCGCATGTCGTGAAAATGAAAAGAAAAAAAATTCATTGGCACCTAAGGCATAGCGTAGAATATTTGTGATGCACCCCTATAACGTATCTTTCATTTTTCACCGAATTCACTCGGAGACTTGGGTTTCTTAAGACTCTTTATCACTTACAGCTAGAAACTCTTGTTGAAAAATATTTTTCATCTCTTGTGTATTTTTTGACATAAACTAAATTATTTTTTAAGGTCCAACCACAATCTAAACGCTGCGAGGGATTGAAATGAAAAGCGAGGTAAGGAAAAAATTGTTTCTTTTTATATTTATCAAAGTTTCAAATGAATTTTTATGAAAAAAGAAAAGAAAAAAATGGTTTTAATGCATTTTTAAATGCTATCTGAAATCATAAAAATTGAATTTGAATTCATTTCACATTTAAAATTCATAAAATAAATAAAACCGATTCCATTTGAAAGTTTTATAAAAAAATTTTCTAAAATTTTTGTTAATTTAAATTCGTGGCATTTTTTGAACGGTTTGAGCACACCTTTGCATAGTTTATGGTAAAATTTGAATCTAATTACAATTTTAATGAATAGCGTTAATGTCGAGTCAGTTTTATGTAGCCTAAAGTGAAATTCCTCTACAGCTGTATTTTATCGATGACCCAAAGGAGTGTTAAGATTTGTATCGAGTGATGAATTTCATTAATTTGAAATTTGCCTCATTCATCATTGCACCTTTTCGCTCTTTTGATTCCCATTAGATTTCTTCCCATTAAAGATTTTTCTAATTGATTTCTATGTGTTTCAACAAGATCATTGGAAAATTATTCTATCTAATGCAAATTTACTAACCCTAGAGAATTATCAGGTTTAATTGATAGATTTTTCATATTTTTTGTGTTTGGTAATAAATTTAAGAGGATTTTTTTCCTTTTATTTGTT
>JH431808.1:47063-93904 GCA_000239455.1 Strigamia maritima
AATTTTGAATTTTTTCTTACTTTATAACCCCTTGCCCAGCTTGAGTGCTTTGTTTTGGTTTTGCAATATATTTAAAATAGTAGATTAATGAATTTCAGGATTATATCCATGAATTATATTAATCAAAAATCTGTTCAAGGTTTCATGGAAATGGCAAAACCGATGAAGAGAAGCCAGTAATTTTTCTTGAATGGACATCTCATCTCCTATGATATCGGTTGGCTGTTTGAATATAGGTTAAGCTGGATTGGTCCGTCAGTAGTTGGATGGGTGATCCTATTCATATCTGATTTAAGGCATTGTTTCTACTTTCTACACGGCAAGAACATCTGCCACTATGCTCATAGAGTCGTAGTCTTTCCAAAGGACTTTCTTGATTTATGTTGGGTCAGAGTTCAGTTAAACAAATACAACGTAGTTGCTATGTAGCAAAACGACTTGCAATTTTTACATAAATAAAAATATTACTCGATTCGAGCAAAGTGAAGCTTTATGCTTTTATTGGTTCAGTTTTAAATGTTCGGTGTGTTTTCACTCTGTTTTCATTGGGATTCAAGTTTGGCACAAGTTTATAAACCAAATAAACCGCAGTGTACATAGGTTTACTTTCTTGTCCAATAAGATTCTGAGTCTAGAAATGCAATGGAAGCTTTTGATGCACCGAACTATGCTAATATCACATCAAAAGCCTTTTTCTAATTTATGCGTTTTGTTTTTTTTGCAAATTTTACATATGAACAGGAAAACATAAATACTTCATAAATTTTTTTTTTATAAAATTCAAATTTTTACTTGAAAAATTTATATCTATAAAAATTAAAGATAATTTATTTTATGTCTTCCATTAATAACAAAAGTTAATCTACAAATATCAATCTTAAATGTACCTTACTATATAAATGAGGGACTAAAAAAACGGTCCCGCCTTTTAAGGTTTCTCTTAATTAAGAGTCTAGTTGACTCGAGTTTGGTTTTCTTCTATTCTCAACTCCCCTTCCTCTAATGGATGCTCGTAAGCACCAACTACCATACAACTAACACACTACACACTTTAAGCCATAAATAATTCCTCTCCATAACTGGCCGAGAGCAATAATTTTTCATTTTCCATTTTCTCTCTCTAAGCTTGCAGCTGAGGGGCTTTCAGCAGCAGAAATCGAAAAGGAGTGTTTGGGCCTCTTTCACTAACTCGCACCACCAAATTTCTCAATTTGCCCCCATTTTAGCGCCCCTTGATGGCCCGCGCGGCAACAAATTGGCAGCAATTTGTAGCTTTCTGATTTAGGTCTCAATTATTTGTTTAAGAAAATGTTGCGATTGGGAGAAAGTCAACGAACGTTCACGGCACCTTGCTCGATCTTTTGCAGCGTGTTATATAGGAAGTAGCAAATGAGAGTGTTGCATTTTAAATCAGTAATACAACAGAGAGTATAGTTGGTAAGGTGGAGCAATGGTGGGGAAGAGGATTAGTAGAGCGGAAACCTCTCTTTGGCCTAAATTGCAAAGCCATTAAAATAATTTAATAGTCCCCCTTCTCTGCATTTGCCATTGTGTTGGCGCATACTCCCTCCGCATGTCACTGAACCCACACATCTACCTTGGCGGTGCTTTGCTCGAGATGTTAATCCCTGCTCGTTGCCACGCGAAAATTAATCAGAATAAGCTCTCCCTTTAGCATTCCTTATTTTAATGTCTCGCTCAGGGAAAATCTATTGCACTTGTTAATGTTTCAATGCGGCTCAGTTTCCGACGGAACTCTGGACCGAGTGCTCCTGAAGGTACCATTGCTTTTTTGTCTGGGGATGGGGCAATAATAGTGGTCTTGTCATCGACTCTGTTTACAGTTGGTTTTTCTATACAGAGATATTGAGCCCTACAGAAATACATGCACGGGTTTTTGATTGCTATCATGTTGCATTTGATGTAGAGTTGAAAGGAAATGAGTTTTATTTTTTTATTGGATATTTTGGAAATTTGTTTGGAAGTGGATTTTTTTTTTATAGGATTGTGAATGGAATTAATTTTTTTTTTTTAATCTTAATGGTTTTGCTAATTGTTAGATGAGTCAAAGTGACAAGTGTTTTATTCTTGTTTGTCTTAAGGGAGAAATTTTATTTTAGGAAATTCTCTATCTTTGTTTCTCATAGCAATTCTATCTACTCAATATTTAGTTGTTTTGTTTTACTTTCATGTCTTTCATCCAGATTTTTCAAGTTTTTATTTTTCTTTTTCAAGTAAATTTGAATGTCATTTTCAAGAGAAAAGATAATGGGATTTTGTTCTAGGGAAGTTTTAGGAAAAATAAAAAGCAAAATGTGAAACATAAATTTTTTTTACAAATAAATTATATATTATTGTTTGTTTGGGTTTTATTAGTTACTGTAATTTGATAATAATTTAGAAAAGTTTAAACTTGTATTTATACTTGATAGATCTGTTTATAAAACACATTTATCATTAATGAACATCCCAAGACAATTCTTCATCTTTCTTTTTTTAACAGCTTTCTTTCTTTTTTGGAAGAAGGAAAAAAAAAAAACTTAAGCTTGTTATCAACCTTACACCTGGAGTCAAGTAGATAAAACCTAAAGGAAAAGTTTCAAGTGTACATGCAAGCCACTCTTGCATACTCCAAAGATATATCACATACTTTATTGGATGAGACTGCAATATTTTAGTATATTGCTCAATTCAGACATTAATAAAACAACTCATAATGATTTCTACAAAAAAAAAAAAATTATTTATTTTGTGATGCAAATGTAGTTATTGAGTCTATTTTTTCATTTCTTAATTTTTTTTAATGGTTTTTATGTCCATAAACCATTTTTTAGGAGCAATCATGACTATTAAAAAAAAAAACATAGCACTTGTAAAAGTGTATTTGACATCTGTTAAAGTAATAAATTTATAGCTATAACATGACAAGGGGATATAAAATGGCTCAGGTTATTGACAACTTTACAACTTTAATTTTTTTTCAAAAAAATTTACTGTTTCCAACATACCAAGAGATCCATTTGACAATAAAAATTAGTATAAACTAATATCGAGTAAAAATATTTGGTAAAAATAAAAGGTGTAAAAATAGTATATAAATAAAAAATAGAAGGAGTTGTAGAGATTGATTTCCAAGTGGCGCCCTCAAGCCGTCAAGAAGCAAGAGCAATCATGCGTCGAGAATGAGTTGCTCGCATCGAGCAAGTCTGGCTGGAACGATGCGAACCACGGACCTGTTAATAAGTAATGCGTGATTCCTTGCTCGCTGCCCGCCTCTTTGCTTCTATCGATCGCCCGTTGAAGAGAAGGAGAGGAAAGGAAACGGCTCCTGAATTTTCTTTTTTTTTTATATGCAACTTTTTTTATTTTTTATTTATTATTTATTATTTAACAAGTTTTAATCCTGACACGTTCCGTGCAATGTCATAATTGAGAAAATATTTTTTCTTATTTTGATTTCTGTTAACAGCTGTTATTACATCGGATGTGTCGACCATGTCGGCACGTGCAGATGTTGTTTTGATTGAGTTGAAATTTTTATTTCTTTATATGTAAAAGTGAGTTGTGACACTTGAACACACCTTGTTCGCCATTGGGAAGACTATCGTCACAATAACAAGCTCTTTAGCTTCATTTTATAACGTTTTTATTTTTTTTTTGCCAACCCCTTCGGAATATGAGTTTTTATGTAAGAAGAGCCGCCTTTGATAATCGAATGCTCCAGTAAACGACAAAACAGGAGAGCTTAAAATGCGAATGCGCACCGAGCAAGATGTCTCTGGAGAATTAACTTCTCCCCTCCCTTTTTCCGCTTGGCAATGGGCGTCTATGACTTGGCAACATTGTAGCGGTGAAGGGCTCCCTCGAGTCTCCAAAAGAGTCCTTGTAAAGCTCTGCCAATGAAGAAGTGTCTCTTAGTACCGTCTTTTTTCCACCTTCATCCTTACGGTTATTACACTGGGAACCGAGCAGGTGCTAGGAATAGGGAGGGGTGAAAAACACTCTTTCTTAACCTTACCTGATTATTTTTTTCTTCTTTTCTTAATTAAATTCAAAACTAAACATGCGTTATAGTCTAGTTGGAATGACAAATTTACACTTAGAACCAGATTTGATGGAATTTATGGTAAAAACAAGATGGTGGGGTCTTGTTTTCTATTATTTTTGCATTTATAATAAGAGAAATAAGAAATAAAAATAGGTCAGTTATTCACTAAGAGTGCTTTTGAAGGTTTGACGTTTCGGTCTCTAAGCAGATATTATGATAGGAAGAATGAGGAATGAGGACAGACAGGAGAAGAAGATGAATGTCATGCTGACGTATAATAGTGACAGGTGACTTATAAACAATGTTTCATGGGAATTTAACATTACCCCACTCCGGAAACGGTGCAAGTAACTAAATCTTGTTTTCGCAAGTTTATTTTTTTTTTTTTTTTTTTTTTTTTTTTTTTTTTTTGTTGTTGCAGCATATAGTTGACTTTTAATTGAATGAGCATAATTGAATATATGATAGTGTTCGATGGAGCAGATACTTTAAATAAGAAAAAAAAAAAGATTTCGAAAAACTACATTTTTTAATGATGCTTTGGCATCACAAGATGAAAAGCGTTGAATAGTAAATAGTGAAACTTCAAGCAAAACATGTCACGTGCATTTTTATACTTTATTAAAGTGGAATAAATAAGTTGCAAGTTGTTTTTGTTATAGGAAGTTGTTAAGAGTATTATAATATTAAAGGTATTATTTTCTTATACCTGACTAATAAGACATTAAATAATAATTTAAATTCTAGTGAAAAACAAAATTTAATGCGTGGAATAGTGTTTACATTTTTAAGACATAAAACAGAATTATGATGTAATGGATAAGAAGGAATTTAAATTTATTAGCGTTGTTTAGTTACTTAATTTGCACTAATAATTTATGCGCAATGCCACGTATTCTAGTTGTCTATATATTGATTCTTAAATTCTAAAGTAATGGACGAAATCACGTGATCAATTTTTAATGCAATTTAATTGATATTTGTATTATTTATGGTTTCAACTTGTTTATTTAAACGATTTGTTTTTGCATTTTTATTTTTATTTTTATTTTTATGTTGTGAGGGTTTTGTGTTGTTATCAGTAGTCGTGTCGGGTAATTTTTCTTGTAAGAAGCATGGATGGTGTTATGAGGTGAGTGTTATACTTTATGGTTGTCGAGAGGGTTTTCGCGCAATGTGCCTTCAGCATTGAAAAGGAATTTTCCTTTCTGCAACACACAGAATTGCGCACGAAAATATCAACGGCCAATATTGAACTGTGGTCATAAATCTTGAGTATTTCTGATGCAGAAAGAAAGGAATGGGGGGGGAATATGGGAAAAGATTAACACCACCCAACCTCGTGTTGAAAGAAAAGATTAACAACGCGACCAAAATGGATGAGCGCGCGTATGAAATGTGTCGAGTGTGTGCTGTGTGCTGTGACGAATAAAAATGACCAGATTTTTATTAGTCCTTCATACTTTATTCGATAACGGTTGTGATTTTTTAATGGCGGCGCGGATATGAAGGAAAAAAAAGTCAATTAAGTGGAAACAAAAGGCAGTGAAATTATTTCTTTAGAATGTGGTATTATGGCAGCTGGCCGGGCGAGAAATAATTGAATTTTGATGTGCGTGCACTAGGTATGGAATGGGCATGCGCAGTGTGGGTAAAGAAGAAGAAGATGGGGATGGAGGCTGTCGGAGGCTGTGGGCTAGGTTGGGGCGTGCAGCCTCGCAGATTAGGATGATTCTTCATCACGAGGCGGCGCTGCTCGGATGAAACCCGATGGACATGACTGTTGGCACGTTTGGACGCCCTCTGATTGCGTTGCCATGGTAATAGTGAACACGGACTCTGGCAAGGTTCGTGGGAATATTGAGAAATTCACACGTGTGCTCCATAGCCACAAAAGAAATAAAGCAATATTCCATTTTTACTTTTCTTTTTTATGAGTAAATCATTTTCGTCTTTAATAAATTTGATTCCCACCTTAATTTTCAAATGATTTCTTCCCGCGATTTATTTTTATTGCATTTTTGCAATTTTCTATATAAAAAAAAATAAAAAAATTTTAAAAAAAATAGTTTTGTTTTGTGGTCACTTCCGGCTTTGTTATTAGTGAAAGGAGACTAAGTATTGGCTTAATCTTTGACATCTCATGTCATCTTAACCTTAATGATGATCAAAGAGATCATTAGTCGGTATTGACTTCTTTTTCATCAGGCAAAAAGATGACATTTCCAAATTATACCTTTCAACGTGTATTAAGTCAGCGTGGTTATCCGGTGAAACTTAGCAGTAATGCCACGCCTGAAGCCTTGTAGCCAAAAAAAAAAAAAACCTAAATCAGGTGCGAGACTGCTTATCGAATTACCTGTCATGGTATTACTTAATCAAAGAAACTATTTTCTATGAGAAAACTAGAAAACTGAAGTTAGAACATATAACTATAATCGATTAATTAACACTAGTGGGTGCACTGAGTTGGTGCGAGAGACCAGGTGTATTCATTCATCCGCAATCTCATCAAGTGAGAGACAACTAAAAAAAAAGAATGAAATAAAAAAGGTGTGAGACATATTCCTTCTGTGGTTTTCCCACGAAATCCGAGAATAAACAGAACACTTTCTTTTGTTTTTCACCATTGCCACTCTTCTATTTTTAATTTATTTTTATTTTTTTTTTTTTACTTTGGAGGTGAAATCTGTAATGATCTGCAATGATGGATGAAAGAGTAAAAAAATCTAATTAATTAATCAGTTAATTGTGCACGAAAGCGCTCTTTTCTGCTTAAAAGCCTATATAAAATAAAAAATAAATAAAACATGTGGTTGAATGACCATCGTTGCCCCAGCAACTGCAGCTGGGTAATGATCTGCTTATGCAGCGGAAATAAGGCAACAAGGAATAACAATGGCCACAATATTCTTGAACAAAACGGTGTTGAAGGGCAAAAAAAGTATTAATAAAAATTGAACTCGTGCTTTAGATGTGATCGGTTGCATACAGTTGAGGGTTTCGGGTTCAAGGAGTCGGAATAAGTGAGTGATGGTCGATCGTTGCGACAAACATTTTAGTGCGCGGGGAAAACGTTGTCGGAATCGGTCATGAGGTACGTAGTAGCCTGTTGTTAGATTGCTCTGCGGCTCCATTTTTCAGTCGACCTGGTGTATGGAGTGAGTAGAGGTGAAATGGGGGTCATTTTGAAGGCATAGTAGGTGATGGGGGTATAGAGAAGAAGAGTTAGTGACCTCGTGGATTTGTTATCGCTCGGCCTGCAGATTGGCAAAGAGAAAAGGGAGTGAGTAGGAAGGGTTTGGAATGGAAGCCTAAATCTATTAGCTTCTGCGAAGGGGCTAGGACTAGTCAAGGGAAGCTCAAAAGTGATGATCAGGAAAGAAAGAGGTTGGTTTTCGATTTTTTTTTTTTTTTTTATATGTAAGTGGTAAGAGGGATAATATCCAGGTTGGATTAAGGGATTTGTGCGGGGTTAGTGGAATGCACTTTTCAATAGGAACATTTTTCCTGCACCAATCAGGTATTTTTCCTGCATCTGACATCATGGTTTTTGTTTTTTTATTTTGTAAGATGGGTTGTAAGGATTTAGGTTTTATAATAAGTTTGAAAAAGTTACCTTACATATACTGTACGTGTTGTCCGTTATTTATTGAATTAATAGGGCGAAAATTTAAATAATTAATTTTTGTCTGACAGGAGAGATGTTAGAATCGGAAAATATATCCAAAATCAATTATGATTATTAAATAATAAAAATAAACACATCAAACAGAAACATCATTTTTTGTCGGTATTGGTCAAACCCATTGCATACTGCAGTAGTTGAATAAACATATGTATTACTACAAGCGCTAGTACTGATTATTGGAATTGTTTTTGCTATGCGATAAAAAAATGAGTCCTTGAAAGTTTTTCGATAATCTTGTATCAGTGTGCCATAATGCCATAATGCAATGTTTTGGAAGTAGTCATGCTACCATTTTGGATTTTATACATTATTAATATTGTAAATAGAATAACAACAACAAAGCAAGAAAGAGGTTAATGTACAACTAAGACTCATTTGCTTTTTTCTACCAGTGATTTTCAGAGACATTTACTTCACTTTATTGCCTTTTTCCTGGTCATTGTCCTTTTTTTCTGTTTGTACACTTTCTTATTTATTTTATTTTTTTTCTTCTGCAAAGAAACTAATTGAGACTGTTGGTCATTGGTTTAACTGGGCAGCTTACAGTGGACACTTTGATATATTACTTACTCATCCATTAACGGAATATGGTCAAGTTTTAAAACTTCAATATAGTTTCTTGTAAGCTTCTCATTGCTTTTATTTATGTTTTTATTTTTAGCTGATGGGTTTTTTAAGGGGGTAGACTTTGTATTTGAGGCTGAATTTTTTTTTCATATAAGAAAAAGTGGCGGTGCAGACTCAAACTCATTCTTTTGAGTGTGTGAGCACCAGGGTGGCAATTTCCTGTGCTACTGGGTGATTGTGGATGTCTCTTTTCTAATATTGGTTCAATATAGAGATCAAAGCTGGATTTGGCTTGTGGCTCGGGACTAAATGGATTTAGCAAAAGGTATATTTGGCGTGTTGGAGTGTTTTGTATTGTATCAACAAAAGCAAACTTGTGTCACCTGGAAAAATAAATCCGAAAAAAAAAGAATTTCTTTAGATTTTTATACTTTACCTTTTACAAAAAGAGCACAAAAAATTGTTATCATCTAGTTTGAGATAAAGAAAATTATTATTACATTTTTTTATATTTATTTTTAGACATTTTTTGATGTTATTGGGCACTTTGATTATTGTTTACAGTGACCTCTTGTTTCAAGTGTCTGTCAGTGGATAAAGGAGTCCGGTTTCTATTAGATATTTGTCATTTCGGGTTATAACTGATGTTAAAGTTGAGGAAAAAATGGCAATTTAATATGAAAGAAAAGGATTAATTTCAATTAAATTCATTTGTGGCGTTTTGCTAATGAAATTAGTTTTCTTAACAATGAGTGGGCGCATAATGAGATCTCAGGTAGAAAATATCACTTATTTTATTGCGGGTTAATTGATTTTGTGCGTGAATTCATTGTAACGAAATTGTTGAATCAGCAACAGCAGCGCCACGGACCAAGAAGAACGCCACAAATTGCACTAATTTAGTTACATAGAGGTTCATATGAGGTCCAGACGGACATACTCCAAATGCAATTGAGGCGGTTTTAATTGAACAAGTCTTCGCCATTTGTGGCCAATCGACGTCGTGAAAAGAAAAATTCACCATTTTCTTCTTCACTACCGCTTCATTTCCTTCTCTTGACTGTCAAATGTAGTCGTTCAGATATATCACACTTGTGTAAACATTATTAATACTCGAGTGAGTCTTTCTTATTTTTCTGAGTAAGATTTATAGACCTTGGGAGATTGTGGTCAGTATCTCACTCATTCTTCTCACTTAGGGCGTCACATAGCAAAGTGTTCGTGATTCGTATTGATAGCACTTTGATGCACTCGAATGAAAGTAAAAATAAAAAATATTTAGTTTAATTTTGAAGAAAAATAGCGAAATTGGAAAAATTTGATGCAATTTTATGATTTAATAGCGGTTTTCTATTGTTTCTTAATCTGTTTAAGTGAAATTTAAGGACTGTTGGGTTTTTATGAGGGGAAAAATAACAAAATTTTATCATTTATTAACTTAACTGATGTTTGTCTAGCGAATTTAAACGACAAATCTAATGATATCTTGATGGCATCAAGTCCCTTGAAGGTCGAAAAGCTTTATAATTTAATAAATTTCATCAAAAACCAATAAATTTTGTAAATTTTCAATTTTCCAATGATATAAAGCTTTTTCAATTACCAGAAATTTGGAAATATAGAAATTCTGCAACTGACTTTGATCAAAATAGGCAACATTCATTATATTTTTTTTTCAATTGCATTCATGTCGTTTTTTGATAGAAATCTCTTGAAAAAAAAAAAAAAAAAAAAAAAAAATAACTAAAGCTGTTCGCCAATATTTTTATTTTATCCACTTTTTAAAAATGTACTAAAATTCTAAAAAAATAACATTTATTACGAGTCACATTGTTATTATTAACGCTACTGATATCTTCTTGATTTACAGTCAAACTGCGAGCAGCAGTAATACTGTTTGTACATTGCCCCGTAAATCAATGGCAAGTTAGTTTTTTTAAAAAAAAAAAAAAAAACTTTGGAAAAGTAATCGGATTGGATGGGTGATATATTTGCACCTGGCAAGCTTATTGATAGGTTGAAAAGAGGTTTTTTTTTCAAGTTCCCGGATGTTTTGTTGTGATATTAGCGGTTGATTAGAACGAGTGGTAAAAATGCGTGTATTATTGATCGATTGATTGATGGGAATCGCCAATCAGATGAGCCGTGGACTGATTGAAAATGGCTGAGTTCTAAACGAGCACGAGTGAGTGTATTGAATTCACCTTGAGCATAAGTCACATGAGCTGGTGATCAGTGTGGTGGAAAAAACCCTGCTGGGGGCCAAGACTCCACTTCGATTGCTTCGATCGCTTGAGTAAATTTTTTAAGAGAAAAAAGGAGATGGAAAAAAAATTGGTACAAGGCGTTTAAGGTAGAAAAAGGATGGTACACAACGAGCTATCAAATATTTCTTTCTTTTTCCGATTAAATAATTGAGTTTTCTACAATTACTCACAAATTTTTAGTAAATTTTTTTTTTATTTTTATTTTTTTGTAATTTATTATTTTTATTTATTTATTTGAGTAGCCGAATTCTGTTTGTAATCATATTAAAAACGCATCTACCTGACTATCAAACTGCTCGTGGAACCAATGAATTATGCAAAGGCGCTTTGGTTGTGATTATTCATTCATGATCCGCGCTATCTTTACCCATCGCAGTGTTATCAAGAAAGCACTTTTATATTTTATTTATGTACACATTATTATTATTATTTATTACAAACATTTTATACTTTTCGTTTATAAAATATTTGTAAAGGAAAAAAAAAGAAAAAAAAATTATATTTAATTCGCATTTTTCTCGGTGTGAATTTACTATGTTGTGCAAAATGGGGAAAATGGGGAAAATGGGAAAATACAAGCGTGTAGGGATGTTCTTTTGCTCGTGTTATGGGCGCAAAATGGGTTTATTTCTCCCTCCCTAACTTTTCTTCTCATCCTTAGGCGAAAATCGGTTATTGATCAGACTCGACTTTCTTCTCATCCATCCATTCCGTCCCTGGCGAGTGTCAACAGGAGTCGTATGACTCGTATTGACCTCATAAATGGGATTAAACTTATTGCTTCATCGGTGTTAAACGCTTAATATTTATTAATCGAATTTTGATCCTATTTTACGATCCGTTAATTAACAATTATTTCTTTTTTATTTAAATTTGCTGTTATTGTTTTTAATGCATTTACACAAATTGCGGGTTAAGTGAGGATGCTTCGCTGCATTTCATCTGTGTAATGCACTTAGTCAATGCTTTCTATTGGAAGCTGCGAATAATGAATAAATGAAATTAGAAAACATAAAAACAAAACAAACAAAAAAAATGATTTTCAATTTGTTAATGCATTATTCAGTTTAAAATATTTGCGAAATTTGATTACTCGATCGACCGAAGCCATTCATTCACCTTTAGTTTTGAGTTTTGACGTGACCCGCGCCTTAATTAGACCGACACTTGGATGACATTGGGCCAACATTTTGCTTGGCACTCGGGCCGCCATCCTCCGTTTTAATGAGGATGCTACAATAGAAAGCGAACGCATAGGGAAAAGAGCCAGGGGAGGAAGAGGTGGGGATTATGAGGCTTGGTTGCCATGGTAACACCATTGGAGTGGAGGATGGCGGGTGAGGTAGGGAGAGCCACCGACTATTTATGAGCGAGAGATGTCGAGCAGCGAATCAGCTCGCGCCGCCATCGCATCGTCGCTCCACGCACAGCTGCGTCTCCTGCTCTCGTCTCCCGCTCTACCACGTTGTCAACTCGTCCATCCACCCACCGACCGAACCCACTGCACAAATGATCGCGCAATCGAAGGAATCGAGACATTTTCAGTTCTGCTCGCCATTCGCAACGACAGGAGTGAATTTCTCGCTTGGGCGGCCACTTCTCTCTTTGCCAGTGATGGCGGCCGGTGGTTCCGGGACTCGTTCTTCACCCGGCTGACGGCACCAAACGTGCTCTGGCTTCTGCTGCAGTTGCACACAGAACAACGGGGTCCATGTTGGAAGCTGTGACGTCACGTTATGCAGTGGGAACGTTTTGACAAGTGCCAGACTCCCACAAAGGGGTGTGATTGTGCGTCTCATCTGCCTGCCTTGGCTTTGTCTTTCTTCGTACCGTTTAAGCTCATCACCAATAACCGCACAATGATACAGCATCGTTTGTTCGATCGCCCATCGCCCGCAAATGGCTTCACTCACTTTTCAGGTATGAAAGCGAAAAAAAATTCAAAAAAAATGTCAAGATTTTTTTTAAAATAATCATAAATAATCTTTTTTTAAATGTATTTTTATTTAAATATCGTCAAAATGATGTAAATTTATGTTTAAAGTGTAACGGCTGCTGGATTTGACGTCATTATGACATTTGGTTGTATGTTGGTGGGGTTGGCCAATATCTTGATAGGGTTGGTGTATTTGTTTTCTCAACTGTTTGTCCTTTGGGCATACGATATGAAATTTAAAAAAGTATATATAATATATAAAGCCAATATGAGTTGGTGTTTTTTGTATTTGTTTTTTTTTTTTTTCGTTCTTTCGCTTTACTCCATCTTTTCCAATTCTTTCATCTATTTATGAATTTTTGATTTTTTTATTTTTTGAATTTTTTTATTTTTTTTCTTTTTCTGTTGTAAGAATTTTCAATTTTTTATTTTTCTATATTTTTATCTTTTATATGAAAAATGAAAGAAAAATAAATTGTAAATTCTCAAACCATTTGTTGTACATAATTTTTTTAATAAGGAAATCCTTTAGTCGAATCCAATTGCACAACCAAGCAGTGTTTTATGTTTTAGAGAACACAAGGTCTAGAAATGAATTAACGTATTGGGCTCAGCTGCATTGGTTAATTACTCTAGTCACGTGTCCACACTTCTTTATTTCATCCATTGAATCGAATGCTAGAGTGAGATGCGCGCATGCGTATCTCATTCTTGACACCCACTCTTTTTCCCTGGCAATATTTATTTATACACATAACTCAAAATATCCTTGTGTCTTTCAGATGCAGTGTTACGCAACACATCAAACCTGCCACGCAATTCTCCAACTTCATTATAAAGGTAAAAAATTCTATAAATTATATAAATTTTATAATTTTTTTTATTTTATTTTTTAATATTTTATCCGCTATAAATACTAGAAATCATAAATGATTTGTTTTTAAATTGATGGCGGCGTAATGAGGGAGAAAGAAATGACAAATGGGAAAAATTGATACGTGGTTAGGGCAAAACGATGTGAGTTGAGTTTGAGAGATAGAAAAAAGGGCATTTCATGTCAGTGAGGCAGAAGAACGCAGCTGGCACATGGTAACGTGGAGAGATAATAGAAAGAAAAGTGCGAGAAACGTAGAAGCACAATCGCAATTGGGATTTGGACCAATAGAAAGAAGGCAAAATGGGCCGTCTGTTAGAAGCAAGGTATGTTGACTCGGTGTCGTGATTGCGGACCAATACACACACTCAACTGTTTAGTCTGCCTTGTGCGTGTGCACACACACCCACTTAGAGACAAACCCACCCAATGCTACCAGCAAACATTGAACGTGTAAGTGAAATTCTATTATTTAATTTTTTTTAAAAATCCTCTTAATTTATATCTTGTTTATACTGGCCAGCTAGGAGTGGCGAATTAAGCCTAAAAAGCTTAATTTTTTTTTTCTAATCACATAATAGGCTGGGTGGTACCCTCTTTCGCTCAAAATAGGTTTCATTAAAGCGTGACCATCACTTTTGAGAGGATTGGTAAATAATTTTTACCAATTATTCAAGCTGCTGTGTTGAAAATATCAACATTTTCGGGTTTCGCGCACACAGAGCAGAAATATGAGCGATTTGCGAAAAACGTTTCAGTTTTATAGCATTTTAAATACTGCTCATCGCAATTGCTTTCCTCACTGAAACACATGATGAAACGTGAAAAGTAAACCCGTTTTCTATGGGTTTTCTACATCTATGGAGTTAAAAAGGGCGTTGTGTGTTGATTTGATGACTAAGCTCAGGACTCCCCTTTTGATGAATCATATATACCCCCGGCAACTCGCCTCTGGAAGAATGTTGGGTTGATGTGACCGTTGGTCAGTTGATTATGACATGGAAATAATTAGGAAAATGTTTTTTTTGTTTAAATTATGCATGAATTTGCAGCTTTGAGTGATTTTTGAGAATTAATTGATTTAATTAAGGGTAATTTACATTGAAGAAATTGTAAATGCAGGGAAATAGCGGATTAGCATATTCATTTATTATATTTTGCACGTGTTTCTAGCAGTCATAAATATGGCCAGTCACTGAGGCTCATGGCTTAATGCGTAATAAATTTTTAGTTAGGTTTTAATAAGTTGTTTTGAAAATGGAATTGAAATAGGGTTAAATTTTGGTATTTAAATGTTATGTAATGAATTAAAATGTAATTTTATTTGTAATAATAATAATAATAATTTTTTTTGTTTTTTTTGTGTTTGGTAGAAAGAGAAAGGTTGTTAATATTTAAAGTATGCAACCCCAATTCAATCTCATTAGTGCACCTCGTGTTGAAACAACATTATAGATAAAATAGAACGTGTATTGTGACTAAGGCCTAAACATGAAGGGCGTAAAATGATACATAACATTATAATTTTTATAATTTTATTAAAATTTAGTGATAAATGCATGAAAAAAGCCGATGCGGTTGTTGCCTGTTGACGAAATTTGAAAATACGTTATTTTTTTAATAAATCAAAATAAAGTATAAAAAATGGGTTGCTTTCACTGCACAACAGATGTGTCAGGCAGGCGGCCGCAATTCTGGCGGGCGTTTTATAAAATACATAAAGAAAAAATTAGAAGAAAAAATGAAAAAAAATAATGGAAAATCAAATTGAACTGACCCCAAAGTCTTTCATTTAGATCTCTCAATCGGAAAGAAAGCAGCTGCTTTGTGAGAGCATTTTTTTTTTCCTGACAAAAATATTGATCCGTATATTAAATTTGGATCCAGCAGCTTGATGCTTGCTCTCCTTTTTCCATACGTGCCGTCATTGAAAAGTGGAAAATGAGTTCGTTCTCATTAAAAAATCGTCCAATCCACCCCGAATAAATACATCAATGCATTTTTACGCCCGTTTTTATGCCTAAACTCTTTGATTACGAATTTTAAATTGTTTTTCTTCTTTTATTATAAAAAATATGAAAATATGAAATATTTGAAATATGATATGTGGGTAAATTTGATAGGCAAAAAAAAAGGGGCACGGAATGCCGTTTTGAATGCAGCTGAATCGCGTTTTTTTCTTCTTTTATTTCTCTTTCTGTATAGACAGACGCGTCGCATCATTTCCGAATAAATTTATGAAGTCGTAAATTTTGTCTCAAAATGAGGTAGGGGTGGAGTTGAAACATTTTTTTTTTCGAAGCTTGAGTGCAAGTGATGGAATCAGATGTGAATAATTATAATTAGTAATTGCCAGTTGAAATGCGTTAAGAATATTTTTTTTTTTTAATAATAATAATTTAGAATTTAGCATTTAAATATTGAGTTTGTTGTGGGTAAAATCAGTTTTTGGATTTATTCCAGGTAGAATTGCTAGATATAAAGGTATAGAGATGGTGATGCATAGAATGGAATTTTCTCCCCTTTTCTATCACAATGGGGAGTGTCGGTTAAGAAGAGTCAAGTTGGAATGAATCCAAAATACGGAAGAAATATTTTATCTTTAGGTACACTTATTCTATGTAAATTGCTGGAATAGTTTGAAGAAAGGGGTTTTGATAATTGAAAAGGATTAACCTAGTCGCTATGGAATTGTAGGCATGCTTGATGAATAGTTTAATTGAAAATTTGATAGGTGAAAATTTAACGAAATTAATTTTTTTTTTTGTTTGTATAAAATTCTAAATATATATATATACATATATATACTAAAAAAATTAGAAAATAAATTGGACAGATTAATTGGCAAATGTTTACGTAGAAACAAAACCATTTTCTCATTATTATTAATTATTTATTTTTTTTTTTTTTTAGATTTTTTTAGATTTTTAATTTGCACAAAATGAGACTTTTTTTATTATAAAATTTTCATTAAAAAAAATCAATTTGAAACCAAAGAAAACCGGTCTTATTTCCAATTCAAATAAATTTTGATTAGCTATATTTCATTACACAAAAAAAAAAACAAATAAAATTTCATTTGGTTTCATTAATACTCCAATCGTGTACGATAATATTATTCATTAAATTAGGCTTTTAAAAGCAGAATTAATGCACAGAAAGAAAAGAAAATTGGATTGAAATCAACAAACAAGAGGAACTCATAAATACTTCTTATTTTAATCAGCCGGCCTTTGAAAAAGAACTTTTATTTGATAAAGATCAACCATGAGAGAAAATTCTCTGTAAACAAACTTCGATTTTTCAACTAAAACTCGCTTGAAACAATTTTCTTTTTCTCCCCCTTTTTGCATTATTTATATTCATTTTTAGACAAAGACAAGCCTCATAAATTTGAACGAGTTAGACCCACAGTTAGCAGGTGTATGATCACGTTGAGATTTGCGTCGTGCTTATAACGAGGTTTTCGCTCGAGTTTATAGCGAGGTTTCGTCGGCTAATGGATTCTCGTAAGATTCGAATGGCATGTGTGTCCCTCATGGCAGAAAGTAGTGTTTTCTCTCCGCCTTATAAATCTCGATTCCCATTGGCTTGAATTATTGAAGGACCCTCTCCTTCACTTTTTTTTTTTCTTTCTTTTTTTATACCTGAGATGTAAATATTTCAAATGTTATTTTCCTCTTGGTTTCTTAGCGCTGCTGCGCGGCCTCTACACCTTTTGCTACTTTCCTTAATGGAATTTTGCTACAGCGTTCTATTTTCGTATCACAATTGACTCTTTGACAGGCATTTACTCTTTTAATTAGGTTTTATAAATTAAAGTGAAGTTTGATTTGAAGTTAATTTGTTTCAATCAAATTGTTTTTCTTCGATTTCTACTGAATTTTTTTTTTTTTTTTTTTTTTTAATTCAACATTGGTTGAATAATGTAAGGAATTTATTATTCGCATATATATTTTTTTGATGCTGCTTTTTTTTGCATTTTAGAGCACTTTAATAAAAGTTTGTATGCGGAGACGGTGCCCTGATGGTGCCACCAAAAGGCCGTTAACTGATTTAGACGAGGAAAATTTTATTTTTTTTTATCCAATACCAACCCGTATATGCGTTACACCGCTCATCGTGTTCCAAAGCTTCGTAATTTAAAAAATAATTTAAAAACAATGACGGTGTTTTAAAGTCTTCAAATCCCAGATGAATATTTATTTCGAGCCTGTATTTTAATGTTTGCGGGAGCTTGAAGTATGTTTAATCATGTTTATTTAGAGGGTTGAGTAAGAATTTTTTTATTATTATGATTTTTTTTTTTTTTACATTTTGTTTATTTCTTTATTTCTGGCTCAAATGCGGTATTCATCCCCACCTGCGGCCCACTAGTTAATATTTCTACCCGTTTTACGACTTAAAGAGTGAATACAAATGAGACATTTGAGAATTTTGCAGTGAAGCAAAACTCCGCCTTGAAAACCGGGTTGGGCTTCACTATAATGTTTGCTCAAACATTAGTATCGTTTCATGCAAATAAAATTTGTTAATTTCAAACATTTTATGCTTTTATGGTAAAGTAAAACGCTAGAATAAGCTGGAAATTAAGTGAGATAGAAATTATTACCCGAAAATAAATAAATTCTATATAAATATAATGACGCGTCAACATCAACATATCAATTAGTTAATTTTTTTTTGTCTGCCGTTTCCCAACGGACTTGACATCAAAGTATAGGGCAGTGGACGTGACGTGCCTTATTTATTTTAATGCTATTAAATTCTCTTATTTTTTTCCCTGCATAGACTCCCTCGAGACTCTACCTCTTGCATCTTTAATGAGTGTGGGTGGGTGACTTAAGCTGGCACGCGCCTAAATTTTTTTTATATTATAAACTTATTATAAAAATATAAATATAAAAAAAAGTATCGTACATATTAAAATTTTTTTTGCTAAATATAAAGTTTGTGCCTTTTTTTTTTTTTTTTTTTTTTTTTGAATAAAAGAAAATGTAAATGAGGTGAGTTTTTGGTCACCATTTGGGTTGTTTATTGGACGAGCTCGTACTTAATTGTGTGCCTGGCTGGGAGGCGGGGGTATTGAGCAATTTGCATGCTTTTATTCTAGGGACTAAAGAAAAGAGGGAAGGGGAGGCAAGTTAATGGAAAAAGAAATATTGGCCAACCAACGACAAGCAGCCGAGGGAATTGAGCCCGTTATAGTTGCCGCCCGGCCATGCACGACGTTCTAGTGTTCTTTGCAGCCGCCGTTGATGGCGTTGCCGTAATTTTGTTTCAAGTCCACACGTAGTTGCGTAAATTCACCTGGGAAATGAGGAGGAGAAGAACAACTATGCACAGTCACTTTCCCTAAGGTCTCTCGGCAAACACTCGAATCACGCGTGCTAAATTGGTCTAAGACGAGATACAAAAGCGAAATGGATTTTTCCAAACTTAATTGAATCTTGTTTTATTGAAGCGTTTTACATTTAGAACTTTAAAAAAAAAAAATTAATATTATGTAAGATTAAGAGTTTCTAGCAACAAATTTGTTACTTAACGTGAAAAAATGTTTTTAAGTATTTTTTCTTTTTGTCCTCAAGGTAAAAAAAAAAAAATTAATAATGAGGGGGTCTTGCATACTTCGAATGAAGTTCTACTTAAGCAAGTTTAGTAGATCTATTAAAGACTTTTATAGAGCTCTTTTAATTTTAATGGATCAGAGTGTGGTTAGAACGCGTCACTAACTCCACCGTGTTGGTAGACAAAGGAAAACCGCGTATAAAAGCCTATAGTTATGTCCCTCATTAGAAAATCCTGGTATCGAGCCAACGCGGGGTCAAAAAGATGTGTCCAACCATCGAATTGCCTTTTTCAAGTATAAGCGCACAGGTTGAAAGATGGAGTCATTAGATAATTTTTCTATATAGGTATATATAAAGGAGGTATAGCATGCTTAAACGAATTTTAATGTCTCATATTTATAAGTGGATAGCAGACATTGCTCGTTAGCATACGATTGGCAGCAGCTGCAATGCACTATGCACCAAGATTTGGACGTTGCACAGAGATTGAAAGGGAAGGGCGAAGCGAGGGTAAACGTGCAAGGGGGAGGGGTTCGTTTAATGAAATTTTGACGCTTATCGATTGGTGGTGTTCAGTGACGCACCCTTTGCCCGCCGTCCGCTGCCGAAGTTAAAGCTGGCTCCACTTATTCGTTTATTTACGCATATTCCGAATATATAATGTACTGTGATCGAGAGTACATAGTGCATTAATGAGATGCGAAAAAATGAGCCATGTTTTGTGCACATGCAAATTTAAAGTAGAAAATAAACAACATTGCATTCACAAGTGAGCTGGAATTTGAAACCTTTAATTATGATTTTACAAGAGATTTATCCATTCACTCTTGGTATTGTTTAATGATTTCGCATTGATGTATGGTCCCTGGTGTGAGACTTACAATTTTCGGCGAATAAATTAGCGGATTGTGTTTTGTGTGAATCGCGAATGAAGTGCCAAAATGGGGTGTATTTTGCATGCGATGCATTATTTTTGGTAATGAGAAATTCTATTGTGTACATGTAAAGGTATTTTATAGTTTGACACTAATACCTCTACTGGGATTATTCTTTATTTGGATCTGCGTGCGTTTATAGGTGTGGCAAAGTCGTGCAAATGGTATTTTTATTATCAATCAAAATTGGCAGTCCACCACTGCACACACAGCAGTCCCTTATCACTTCTTCGTCCACTTTTAACTACATCGTAGGATTTGCGATTTGCGATTTTTATGTAAAGGCGATGAAAGAAGGAAGAAAAAAAATTGAATATACAATGGAGGAGGATTTAGTTAATGTCGCCCATGAAGTTGTAAACGTTGCGCTTGAACCCGCATAATTTGAAAAACAGTGGTCGGGGGAGGCAAGGAGGTGATTTAATGTACGTAAACCTCAAGGTGAGAAGCAGCAAATCACTCAATCGTGCAATGGTGATGGTGGTTGAGGTTAAAAATAATCAATAAAAATTCAATTTGGAACTCTGAAGTGTTAAATTTTCGGCCATTTTCTTTTTAATTTACAAACTCGCAAACTTTTAGTAATTTAGTTCTTGTTTAGGGAATGAAGTTAAAAATTTAAATTGCAAGTAAGTCGAGTGTCATCTTTAGCAAAGCACCATAGGGATGGAGGAAGCAAAATGCAACGCCATTACGCAAATGTTGTCATGGTTACCGGGTGATTTACGCGATAATTTCTCCCTGGGAAGTGGCGCGGGCGTCCGGGTCTTTTGCCCTCGACATCCACATCTTACCTAGTCCTTCTGTTACCGATTAGACACCCACAACACACCCACACTTCACCCCAACCTCATCCCTTTTCTTTTAATTTTTTTTTTTTTTTTAGTTCTAAAACACTTGAAATTTGCTCCTCGACAGAGTTGAAGCAAATCACCTCGAGTTGTATATCGATTTGGAATTGCTTAAGAAAATCCGATAAGTAAAGTTGAAAAATTTTAACTTAATTTATTTTTATATTTTATTTTGCATATTAGATATTTTTCAATTTATTTATTTTTTATTTTGATATACAGTAATTCCATAAGTTTTGAGTTGCGCATCATGGACTATATAATGCGATTTGTTCTTTTTTCTTATATTGATTTATTATATTTATTTTTCGTTGTACCTCTTTTAAATGTAAAAGATATGCAATTGGATCAGATGTAGAATATTCAGTTGTGGGATTTGAACTGCAGGTGATGATCAGCAAATCCCCGTGATCCTGTGAATGGCTGCGCTGCAATTCTCCATTCGTTTCAGGTGTTTACTGATGAGGAAAAGGAGAAAAAGGTGAGTTTGCGGATATGGGACTTGGGAAGAGGGATGTATGTACGTGAGAGGGTATTATCTGGTTTCGTTTTGCATGGAAATTCGTCACTCGTTTTCGGTTGTGAAAAAGACGAGATTATCGAGCCGCAGCGTTTTGCTGTTTCATATATAAAGAAGGGTGCTCTGCTTTATCTTGCATTGAGCCCTAGTTTTTCTTACTGACCTTAAAACTGAAATGGCAGAATTCGTCTGCCTTTCAAGTTTCAACTGTGGTTTGTATCGATCCACCGTTGAATTCATATTGAATGTCTTTAAATTCACTTGGGTTTTACTTTTATTTATATAATGCAATAAAAAAAATTCGAAAAGCGATAATTTATTGCATTTATTATAAAGTAAATAAATGATTATAAATGGGATAAGGGGATTAGCTACAATTGATGATTTATTCAGGGTACATTCCGAGGGTAATAAAGAGAAATTACAAAATACGAAAGAAGAATTACACTTGGGTATTGGGTTGATGGTTGTTGCAGTTAAAAATACTTTCAAAGCACAACTAGCTTTAAATTCAATATTTGGATTGAGACAAACAAATAAATTGAAAAAATATTTGTTTTTAGTTTATTTTGTAAGTAAAATTGGTTTCTTCAGTAATATTTACAATAGAAAGATAAAAAGATTATGGGAAATTCAGTTTCTCATTAAATTAAACTAAACGTATCAAATAACTTGAAGAAATCTTGAGTTTTTAGTTGCTATCAAATTCTAAATGTCGGACAACAACTAATTTGCAGCGAAGCAAATTGCCACTCGATCTACCGGAAATCCAATATGGCCACCACAATCAACATGAAAAGTGCTTTGAACCCATTAAAAAGAGGGCAATGATTTTAAAAGGGCTCAAAACCATAAAAATAACCACTATCCTCCCCTCCCCTCCCCCCCCCCCCAAAATAAAATAATAATTTTACAAAAATTATCCTAGTGAGAAAATAGTGAAATTTTTCTAAATCATATCCCAAGGTTATATAATAATTCATGTGAATTCCAACCCCTCTTTGTGTGTCTTTTTGACGAATGAGTTCCTCCGAGAGTGACTTTTCGCCACGTCCATAACCCATAATTGTCGGTTCGTGTGTGAGTTGTAATCCTCTAGTTCCCTGTCTGATTCTCCATATTAGACACCAAAATGACAATTTACGACCCAACTACGCTTCAAGATTACCCACAATGACAAGCATTTGTCTGTCATCTCGCGTTTAATAAAAACCTCATAAAAAAAACTCCTATTTTCCACTTCTCTAAAAATCTCGACTTATTCCAACAACCCCAAAAAAAAAAAAAAAATTAAAAAAATAAAAAAGCAATTAATTTCTTGGATATAACAGATGGCAAGCAAATTTCATATTGTACTAGTGGCAATTGGGTAATTCCCACACACCCAACTTGCAGCTGGCATCAATTTTTTGTTGTTCACCGCCTCCCCCGGTCCCCCCACCGCGAAACTTTCTCGACTACGAGTCATACGACATATTTCAACAGCTGGTATAAAGTTTGGTGCTTAGTGAATAAGAAATCGCTGTATAACCAACAAACAAACAAGATTGAAAAATAGAATCGCAGACAGCGGGCCACACAGTCTCGCCTATACTTCCTGTGTGATTTTGGCCTTGCTGCGAGGATATTTCCGCTACTGGTCGCTCTTCCAATACCCTCGTTCAACCTCCTTTTCCTCCAGAAAGGAAAGGTCCATTCGCGGTGCAGGGTGCAGCCTGATGTGCGGAGTGGACAATCTGAGCTGGGTCGAGTCTATCGACGTCACCAACTACACGCATCACTTGCGGCTCGTTATACACGTGTATTAAGCGAAGAAATTTAATGTACCTTGAATTCGAGGTATATTACCCCGGATACCCCTACCGAGTGGCAAAATGTGAAGCGTGATGCGACTGATTGGCTCGCATCGATCGGATTTGCACTCCATTTTGTCTTTTATCGCGCCTGTCTTCGAGTGTAGGGTAAGAATAAGATGTTTGTTAAAATTAAAAACTCATTCATTCAAGTTTATGCTAAACGATTTTCGAATAGGGTCAGTGTGAGTCAACATCTTCAAATCATATGACCTTCAGAAGGAATTTTTCTCTTTTTTTTGTTTCTATCATTAGCGATTACTTTACCATTGGTTGAAGGTTCCTGCGATTGGGGTGGAGGGTAGTCGGACGTTTGGTCATAGTTGACCTTAAGCATGAGGTCATGGTTATTTGTTGAGTGATTAGTATATGTTTTTGTGGATTGTTTGTTTTTTTGGGGTTTTTTCAAGTGTTGCAATGTGCCAATTGCGACATGTTCGTGTTTTTATGTTTTGAAAAATTTGGAAACGCAATCTTAGTCCGGGTAAAAGGTCAATTTCCGGTCTTTTAGTTAGTAATCCCATGTTCCATCGTCATCACGCTGATAAAAGATTCTGCTCTGCAGTTGGATGTTTTTTTTGCTGGTTTCTGCATTCCCACAGTAAGTAATTTGGAATTTTCTTCTCGATTGAGGATAAGGGGTTTTGAGCTATATTGGAAATTCTTGTCATCTAATTGAAGACGTCATATTTTTTTCTTTTTTTTTTTTTTCTTTTTTTCTGTTGACTCAGTTGGTCGTGGATGGTTTTCGAGTTCGTTGAACCTTGGGTCCAAGGATTGATGCTGAAAGAATCTCCCAGTGGAACTGAAGGCTGGTGTTTTGGCACTATATGAGCAGGGGTCTTAAATTAATTAAAGCAACGCCCGTCACAAGACGAGAAGGAAAAGCGGGTGAAGTGGATCGGATTCGAGATGCAGGATGGGCCACTAATTGGCTGTGTGAAATGTCAAATTGGCCTGATCTAATAAAGGTTCTTCTTGCATTGCAACTACTCGAGCTGCCAACTCGATCGACATCGAGGATGAGCTAGGTGTTGATCATCAAGTTTCTTCTTTTATAACATCCAAGAATGTGATAAAAATGAATTTCTAATTAATCATTACTTGATGACGGAAGAATTTGTTATTTTTTTTTTTTTTTTTTTAGTATTTACGATTTTTAAAGATGGATCCATTTAACCCGGAGCCGTCTTGTTCCGCTGCAAATCTTGTTAGTTCTTGTCTGTTTACTGCTTCGCATTTTAGCGGCCATTACGGGGCAAATGAGCTTTAGCCGAAAACGATAACGCTTAATTTCTTTCTTAAATCTTTCTCTAAAGTGCGCACAAAGTGCTCCCCAACTCCTTGTGCCACTTTTAAATGCAATTTATCCTTCTATACCGAGTTGCATGTCCACTTAAATCTTAATTCGTCGGTTATAGAAAATTTTACAAGTGAAACAAAATGGTTGCTGTTAGTATTTTTTTTCTTTTTTTTTTTTCGTCGCATAAAGCGGCTGATAATAGAACGTGTTCTTAATTTTAATGATAAAATCATTCAAATTCATTTAACGAGATGGTGATTCATTTGATAAAGATCAATTTGATTCATCGCCAAAGAATGAGGTAAAAGTACTCTTAAAAGAAAAAAAAATGGTCTGAACTTTATTTTATCTCCAGTCAACAGCCCTTCCGTTTAGATATGGTCCAGCAATAAATCTTTGACTAAACAATTTTTTCTTCTTGTTTTTAGGCTTTTCCTGGATGTATCAACCAATTGATGGCTGTAATTTAACACCAATTTATGTATGTATAACTTTTTTTTCTTGTTTCTCTTGAGTTTAGTCATCTCTTCTTTTAATTTTTAATCACATGACTTTTTTTTATTTTTTTTTATTTATTTAAAAAAAAAAAAATAATTTTAAATAAATTTTTATAAAAAGCTGATAAAAATAAAAGATAAATATCCTTCCCTTTTTTAACATTAATTAAATCGACAGTATTGTTACTGTTCCTTACTCTTCATCACTTGATGTGTATTTAATTGGAACTCTTCGAAACTAAAAAAAAGACATGTGATAGTGACATATTAGATAGAGAATAAAGACCTGCCAATAGCATCTGGACTGGAAACCAACCCCCTAAGCACCAAGTCCATTTCTTTCCAAAAAGGAATTTTTACTTTCTGGAACCCAATATGATGCTTAATGAAGCCCCAGGTGAATCCAAGGCGGCTTCTTTACCTTTTTCTTTTTGAAAAAGTAAAAAAAAAAAAAGTATATGATGATTATAAAAGGAGAAATTTTTCCTTCCTTTCTTTAAAATTGAAAAGAAGTCATTACCAAGTTGGTCTTGGTGTGTTGTATGTGAGTGGCAATGATGCAAGTCATCAGGCATGTCTTTGTGCCTTTTCAAGAAATCTTCACCAAAGAGAGAATCTCTCTCTCTCTCTCTCTTCTATTCAAAAGAGACATTTCCTTTTAATTATTTTTTTTTATTTCTCTTTTTGACTTTTTTTCTTCTTTTGTTTTGTTTTTAATAATGAATGGGAGCTTAATTATGGCATTAATTAGCGTTCTGATTTTTGCAATATTAAAATAACTTCAATTTTGTGGATATAAGAAAGAAAAATTTGTTTTTAGATGATGGTGGTTGTATTAACGGATCTATTCATTCATTCATTCAAGTGGTTTGGTGGCACTTTTTTTGGGGTTCTGTCGCGTTTCCGCCCTTCATTCAGGCTTGATCTCTTTCCCATGTGAAGTATCATGACTCTAAATTTAAACACATTTTATAAAAATAGGTTTTAAGAAGTCATGATTTTTATAAATCATTTATATATTGGATAACTCAAGATGTGACACATTAATATTCATTTTTTTTTTAAATTGACAAAATCAATAATGCTGTCATAACTGAAGATATCTTTTTAGTTAAAAAAAAAAAAAAACTTGACTAAAATGTCAATTTAAATTTTGAATAGGTATTATTAATATTAATTTTTTATAAAAATAGTTTTCAAGTGTAAATTATTTATCTTAAAGGCAAAAATATTTAAATTGGTTATGGTTTTATTTTTAGATTTGCGGATAGATTAATGGCGAGCTATTTTTAAAAAAGAAAACACATTACACAATGGGTATTTTGTGGAATTTCAGACTGAAAAATGTTATTTTTTTAAAAGATTTGAGAATATGTTGTAAAGCAAGCATACGTTTATGTCTTAGAGCGTATTTTTTCACCCAAAAGACCATTTTGGTCCCATAAAGAGTGAATATTTGGACCTGAAGAGTGAAGTTTACACATAAAGAGTGCTCTTCTGCACCAAAAGGGTCACTATTTGCTCCTATAAAGTTTTCTATCTGCAATTGAAAGGTGTGCATTATGAAAACTGATATTATAAACATTAGCGATTAGGTAAAATTGATAAAAAATGACGAGAGAAGTCGATGTTCTCATCTCATAATTATACCGTAACGTGTCAAGATAAATATGAATAATCGAGATCATTTCCTGGATCTTGTTGGAACTCCCCCCTCCCCTATATTGGCTGCAGGGGTTCAACTGTTCGTGCAATGCATGCTCAGTTGCTCACTCACTTTTTCACTTTATACTTGGCCGATTTTAGCAATAGAATGTTTTAGATGTCAGTAGCAGAGTTGAATCGAAGTAGTCCTGCAGGCTAGAATGTGGGAGTGACCCCAGTAAAGTCTATGACTCGCGATTGGTGCATGCTTGTCCACGTAATGAAGAGTGAAAAGGGGGATCGATATAAAAGGTGGTGCTGACGGGGTGTGTAATTTGATTGATTCAGCACCACATTACTCATTTTTTTTATAATAATAATATATAAAAAATTAAAGTATGGAATTCTTTTTCTATTTTATTTTTTTTATTATTTTATTATTGATTGTTCCAAAGAAGTCACTGAGCCCTAGTGGGAAAATATATGTCTTATTGTTCTACCGTCATGGACAAGACAAGATGTGTCTGAATCTCAAGGGACAACAACAACACTTTTAAACTTTTTTTTGTGTGTTTATTGACGCATGAGAACAGAAAAGGAAAAGAGGTATACAAAAAAAACATTTTGGTTGCAGTTTTGTAGCGATAGATAGTTTGCGATTTCTCGTACGAAATTTTTATTATTACGAGATTTTTATTATTACTAGACTTGTATTATTACGAGATTTTATTAATAATCTCGTGATTTCATTTTTCGTTCCAACCCTCTCGGACGAGATTTTTGAAAAATCACAACAATTGTTGTGAAATTCTGCCGCCATTTTCCTTCCGCTTCGGCCGTAATTTTGGCAAAGTTGTGTCGATTACACTATCTCAGGTTAGTTTTTTAATCAGTCAAACACCTTGCACAAACCACAAGCCCAATACTTAGGCTTAATTTGTGTAAGGTGTCTTGTTTTCCTAAAAATTGCTGCTGCCGATTTAAATGTCGTATGTAATGTGTTTCGTGACCAACCGCAAACACAGATATGACATTTTATTAACGAGATTTAAAAAACGAGATTTTTTAAAAATTTCGTTTTTTAAATCTCGTTTTCGGTCTCGTACGAGAAATCGCAAACTGTCAAATAATTGTAATGATAATTATATTAGTCGACATGAAAAAAAATTCTAATTTTATATATTATTATTATTATTATTATGTATATATTCAGATATTAGAAATTCTATCTAATTTTATTGCATTTACATTTTTCAATCAATGTAATAACCTAGGACATGAAAAATAGAGTAACAAATCGAAATAGTTTCAAATTTCACATTTAATCGGCTTTTAAGCCGAAACCTTATATCCGATTGTCCACTTGATTTAGTTATTATTATTATTATTTTTTTCTCTAAAATTATTGGGGAAATAACGGAAATGAAACTTATGCTGACGGAAGAGATGACAGGAAGTGAAAGCAAGCAGCCGAGTTTAGAAACAAACGGAGAATTGAGCGGATCTGGTAACTGCAGATACGATTGTCACGTGATCGACTTCCTTGGACCGAGGGCGTGGCACAGAGACGCGGTACGGGGTGGAAACCTTATCCTCGCGTTTATCGCGCGTGTAATGCTATAATTCGCTCACTTATCAGCGGTCGCTTCCACGGCTCGCTATCTGAACTTGAATACATGCACAGTAGAAAGGGGTGAGTTAGAAAGCGGGTTAGTGAAACCCGTTTATCTCTAGTTCCTTTTCATCACCACCAAGAGGACTAAGTTAGCGTCGCGCTTAGCTCTGCCGGCGCCATTACCGAGGACTAGACTTTTCCGGCTGCAGTGCGAACACTCGTTTCCGCCGTGTCTAATGAAATGAGTGTCGTTAGAGATCGCACCAAAAGGAAATTTATCCCTTATCAACATGCAAGATATAATTTCATGTTTGACTAACATGTTTAAATTATTATTAATTATTATAATAATACATCAAGGAACAATTTCAGGCTTCCATACTCAATTAATACTCAATTTGCGCCAATTTTACACAGTTTTTCACAGTTCTTCACAGTTTTTCACAGTTTTTCACAGTTTTTCACAGTTTTTCACAGTTTTTCACAGTTTTTCACAGTTTTTCATAGTTTTTATAGTTTTACACAGTTTTACACCGTTTTACACAAGGTGCATTCAGGAACTAAAACTCGTCAAAAACGAGTTTTGCGAGTGGTTAGTTTTGTGTGTTTTGTGTATGTTTTGTGTGTAATTCTGAGTGTGAAAATCTGAGGCACGTTTTAGCTAAGTTTTAGGGAAATTTTAGCTTCGTTTTACCTTCTATCACATGACTTGAAGCAGTCATGTGACGTCTAAAACAAATGGCACCGATCTAACTCTACAACAGTAGAGTTGGATGCTGCGCAGACGGGTGCGCAATTGTAAGACACAACTCGTGTCTCGTGAAACGCTAGAATTGTAGCGTTTCCTAAAACAGTTTTACACCGTTTTACACCGTTTTACACAGTTTTACACCGTTTTACGCCGTTTTACACCGTTTTACACAATTTTACACAGTCCTGAATCGGCAAATTCATTTTTGCACAAGAATATTGGGCCAATCTTATTGCAATGTTAGACCTTCAATAACCTTAAATTAGTTGAAGAATGATTGCAGATTGCAATTACTTGATTTCTAGTACTGCAAATGTATTTTTTTCTTTTTCCAATATATTGGACATTTCACGTTTCACTTGAGTTTAATATATACAACGTTTCTTCTGCAAGATAAATCACATAATTGCACCAAGTTGCCTGTCGAATCCAATCAGGAAAATGACTTTCTTTCAAGGGTCTGGTGAAAGAAAGTAAAAAAAAAAAAAAAAGAAGAAGAGGAAAAATGGAGAAAATACAGTAAGACAAAAAAATGGCTCTTGTAACGAGCCATTACAGGTCAATTTGTGATGGTGGACCGAAGAGAAGTGCGAGAGCCTCTAGGGCCAGCAGGAGCACAGAATCGTGTAAAGCCTTCAGCGTGCCTTCCTTAATCACCGGGGAGAGGCAAAGAAAGATCTAAATCCACTTGACAATACACGTTTGCACGCTTAATGGATCGAATGTGTTCAACCCTTTGATTGGCCATCGGGTTCAAGCGCTTTGAATTTTATTACTTTATTGATTTCACATTGACATATTTGATTTCCTCTTCTTTAAATATATTGACATAAGCCAGCAAAAGAAAATGTTATTCAAAAGGTGGATTTGTGTCTCCGGTTGGGGTAAGACTATTTTCTGAACACGAGTCGACTGCGGGCGGATTTTTTGAGCGCATCTACTGTAGTAGGAGCTTAATCTGTTACGAGAATTGTAGAATGCAATCAATAAGACGGTGTTGGTAGATTTTGGTGATGAAAGCAACGTGCAGCTAATGCTACAGGCCTATTTTGAATGCTTTTTCATGCTTAAGTGCTTACGGTATATGCAACCACTCAACTGCATTTTTTCGGAGAATTAAAAAAAAAAAAAAAAAAATACAAATTTAATATGGGAAGTGTATGATATGGTTTTATAACGTTTTAGAAAACTTTTGGTACTTGAGTGTGTCTTAAACTGATAGAAAATAAGTAAAAGCTTGGATTTTTCTTTCCCGCAAGACATTGAACCAATGGTGTGTGTAAAATCTCATTATATTTTTTTAAGTAGTCTCGCTTGAAAAATATAATTATAAAGGACAGGGCAATACAAAAACAAACGCATATTTATCGATTTTATTTTTTTATTTATTTATTTATTTTTTTTTTGATAAGAATATTTTACTATGGGTGTAATTATTTTCTGGATATTTAATGTCTTAGACAATGTGCAAATATAATTTTTTAATATAGTCTAATTGATTTTTCTAGAAAATTACGTTGTGTTTTCAATGACAGAAATCGTTTTATTTCCTCCAAAAAAAAAAAAAAAAAAAAAAAAAACATAATGAAGGAAATTAATTTCTAAGACACATGTAACGGTTTGGTCGATACGATTTTTAAACCCACAGTCGAGTTGATGGGAAAATCATATCGACATATATTGTGGGATTTATTCTACTACTAATTCAATTTTATACCATCTTAGATTTCTCATTTTATTCGTTGTATCTAAGACGGAAGAGAAAAAAAAATCATATTAAACCGACAAATCATAAAACTCATGGGCTTGAATCATAAAATCCCTATTCAATTTGAAATAAAATTGAAAAAAACATAAGTACGGACCACGGAGGGAATTTATAATAAATATATGTGTATGCATGTACAATACGTATATATATTTATATGTTCGCCAATGCCCTCGGTGGAATTGATTAGACGAAGCGAATCCCGTTGGTTTGGCATTTGGCCACGCCATTTGCAGTGAGTTGGCAGTCGGTGTTCGCATTTGATTGGCAGTTGTGTACGAACACGTTTCAATTGTCAGCTCGCCTTGTTTTTCGCGCACATTCTCAATTTAATGCATCATAAAATGTCGATGTGAAATGAAAATTTAATTTGTTGTTATTTGATTACTTTATAAACCATTTTTACTGTTATTATTAATATTAAAACTTGTCAATGTTGTTTTTTTTTTTTTTTCCTAGATGCTGTCAATTGCAGCCTCGAATAAAATTGGGCGGCAACCGGCAACCGTGACGTTCCTAGCAGCGTCTTGTTAATGGCGGTCGAAGGATCCATTGGTTTTTATTAATTTGCGTCATTTCTATGAGAATGGCGAGACTTCGATTGTTTTTTTTCCTTTTTTTTTTCTGTAGCATTGGCGTCTTGCTGGGTTGTTAGAGAAGTGTAAGAAAGATCATTTCCGAGTCCTCTTCATTGGTTGCTTCCCTGCTGACAAGGACGTGTAGTATCAAAGGAGAAGAGAAAAATGAAAGACAGCAGTGTTGTGGAAGAAGGGAGACGGTGAATACTCAACTTTGGTGATCGTTTTCCACGTTTCCTTATCATTCGTCTGTCCGGTCTGTTCGGGAGAACTGGACGGAGAACTGATAAGGGCTTGTGGGCAAATCAACCGACCGGTTTTCAGCAAGAGATTCAGCAATTCCGATGTAAGGCTTCACTGCACAACTTGAAATGATTTGTATTTATCGAATGTATAATAATAATTTTTATTTTTTTAAAAAAAAAACTAAAAAAAAAAAAAAAAAAATTAATATATTATGATGAGATTTATGATTATTTTTTTTTTTTAATGTGGTTTTAGGTTTTCATTATTTTTCTAAATGAAATTGGTTGTATACAATAGAAAAAGAAAATATTTTTAAACGTTTACATGAGTAATTTGTATGCAAACAACAAGGCAAATATGTTGATGATTATTAAAAAATAAGAGTTTGCATAAAAAAAGGTAAATAAGTTTATGATTATAAATAAATAGAGCATTTAAACAGTGGTGCAAATAAATGTGTAATGAAATTAAAGGAAAAGTTTGTTTGTACTTTCTTTTTGCTTTGCTTACGCTTCAAGCGCTGCCAAATCACTCGAATTTTTCTTTTTGAATTTTCAATTAAAAGCACCGCTTCGGTAAACTGCGGGCGGCTTCTTTACACAGCACGAGACGAATTTCATATATTTATTTTTATAATTTTTATACTTATTTACTTTTATTTGTTATTTTAGTCATAAAGAAACGAAAATATATTGTGATTTTTATCATTTTTGTTTATTTTCATTTTTTTTTATCCTTAAAAGATGAAATCGCAATAAATTTCACGCGTGGAAGAAAATCCAAACAAGTGACGACCATTAAACATTTTCTGACAATGGGAAAAAGGGTAAATTTATTCGGTTGAAGAAAATTTGTTGATCGTGCCGTAATGTTTGCAGGAAATATGATAGGCAGAGCAGATGCAAGATTTGTGGACAGTCGGCGTGTAATCCGTGATAGACGACGAATGTTGACTCGTTCAAGTAGATAGCAGCACCAGATTGTGCTCGACATTTTCTTTTCCTGTGACATTGCTAGTGGGCGAATCGATCGACCAATATGACTTGTCATGTTGTCGCGCAGAATTTTTGATATAATACTCTGATAGAGAGCGAGACAAGCTCTTCCATTCCCCACCGCTGCTCTTCAATGTCACAATTTTTTCTTTTCTTTTTTCTTTTTTGATAAATTGCAATTTTAAAAATATATCTTCGATTTATTTATATATTTAGTTCACGTGGATGATTGAAAACAAGCAGAGGATCGCGTAACAGCGTAACAAATGCCAGTTATCAAAGAATTTTAGGGAAAAAAAAATCTAAGTTAAAAGAAAATCCAACTTTAGATGGAGATAAAAAGAGTGAAAAACGGCCAACTTTTGTTGAGCGTTTTGTGAGATAAAATGTGAGAAAAATGTCAATTTTCATGGTTGCAAGTGTCACGCGCGTCTGTTGTATGACGGTTTTCTTTTGTACTCACGTGTGTCCCAAGTTTCTTTCTTGTCACACTTCGACTCGACTTCTTTTCCTTTTCCTTAAGCTGTCACTCAGACAAGAAAAAGCTGAGGAAACTTACTCAACACCGATTAGACGTGTCCAAGACGTGTCTTATCCATCGCAACCGAAACGAGTGCATAACGAACAATTCCTGTCAAATATATCATTATACATCCACGACAAGATTAATAGAAGAAAAAAACTTTTGTCGGATGATTTTAATTGCTGAGTTAAACATGATTATTCCATTGGAAAATATAAAATTTTCCTTTCCGTTTAACAGTTTAAAATGTACTTAATCTGTCATGTTTGTTTACTCATTAATTAATGTCATCCATTAACCCATATCATTTATTTTACAGCAATGCAAACAAAAACAAAATTTGATACGACACAAATATCGAATCTATATCGATGCAATATAGATACGTTACTCTTGCTAAAATCGATATACAGTAAATATCAATTTAAAAAAAGTCAAATATAGCGAATCAATATCGATTTGACAACAATAATTTGTTAAATTTTTCCTTTGTGTGCACATTTATTATTTATTGACAATATCAGAAATGTTTTTTTTTTTTAAATCAGCCAATCTGCGACTTAATTAACGTCAAACGTCAAAAGCCCTATTGCTGGATACTTGAAGTAATTATCTTGACAGGCTGGTTTTCATTTTTTTTTTTATTTTAATATGTCCCGAGCAGAGGTTTTTTTGTTTGATTTTGAAATGACAATGTGAATATCGTAGCAATTTTATTGGAATGACATTTTTCAGAAGCTTGGGCTTATCGCCGCGCTAATAGTCGTTTGATTGAAAGAAACGCAGACAAGAAAACGTAATTGGAATTAGTTCACGCTCATTTTTCTACAAAAGAAAATTTAATTACGTTCAATTTAATCACTTTTCTGATAAATTGTGCCTCCGTCGCAAATTTTAATGCTGATCGCGATTAGTACCTCGGGGCAAAAGGGTTTCGCCAAACGACCATGCTAATTATCAACTCGCGTACACTTACATAGGAGAAAATAAAAAGATATTAAACAATCACAATTGCAGCGTTTTACATCGCTTTAATTTCAATTGATTCGCCGTAACTGGAATTATTACACAAGTTTGAAATTCCCAACATAGGTAAGTATAAAGTATCGGCTTTTCTAATGGAACAGTGAAAGAAAAGTGTCATTTACAACACGTGTTCTTTATGAAATACTTATTTTTTCTAAAAGAAAATTTTTTTGGTGATGCATGTAGAGAAACATGGCAGATGTGCAGCAGACAGACACGTGTTAGTACCCAGACATCCATCAATTTATCCATTTGCAGTGTTTTAAGGTAGTAATTTTTTTTTTTTTTTTTTTTTTTAATTTTTACAGTTTTAAGAACAAAGGTAAAAAAAATCACCAGACAGTTTTGATTTCTCAAGCCGTTTGTTGTGTTTTAATGAGCTCTCCTATAAATTTCGATTGACATGTGGAAAGAAAAGGGAGAAAAAAATGAATTAAGCTGATTTAAAAATAAAAAATAATCCGATTGTAATCAGTTTGTATTTTAGTCCATTTTGAAAATTAAGTGCAAAATTAATCGATTTTCCAAATCCTGATGGGGTATTATAAGAAATATTTCGATGGATATTCAACAATTTTTACTTGAATTCATCATCAATACAAGTTGAAATTCAAAATATTCCAAATCAACTTTTATGAACGTGCCATCACGAGCATCGTTATCTTCTTTCTTTATCTTTCTACATTTTTCCCCCCTTTTTACATCTTCCCCTTCTGCTGTTAATGAGGTGTCTTATCTATCTACAAGTGAACTCGAAGCAAAAGAGGATGATGAAATTTTACATTTGAATTTTTACTAATTTGGTAATCCATTTGCACTAATTAGCATTGCACGCAATGACTTTCCATTGTCCAACGAGCCAACAACCCTTATTTGCATCACAAATTTTTACTTGTCAAAAACACGACAAAAAAAAAAAAAAAAAAAAATAAAAAATAAAAACTTTTCTTACATACAATAGTTACCTTGGTGACAGCAATTGTGCACCTTGGCAACCAAGGCAACTAAAGCCAACAGGTATTTGTAAACACAAATAAAAATTGCATAGTTTCTGTAATTCTATTTTCCCCTATGGGCCTGTCTGACTCTTCTTTTATCTTTTGCTCCCCCTTTCGTTAAATTCAATCAGTAGTTTGAACTTTTCTCTCTAGTCCCTACTTATAGACTTAGTCTATACCGCTGGCGATACGTGCGAATGTTGCTTTGCTCTTTATCCGGTCATTCCTATTGTGGTACTCGTCCTTCGGGGGTTGACCACGAGGTCGAGCCTTCTTGTTCCTTGCGCATCGAGCGAAATCTTTGCCAGCTGCCTCCTTTTTCCCAGCAGGCCAACTTTAGGTTACCTTTTGCCACTGGGGTATAGGAGGGAGTTATTTGTCTCCAGTGTATTTTAATTGAAAATTCTTTAATGTTGCATTTTGCTTTCAGTCTCCGAGTCTCCGTGCTTTACTTCATCATTATAGAGCTTAAAGAGACATGCACTCGCTTGTTATCATAACAGTTGGAAAAATGTGAGAGCAGAAGAGGTTAAAGTGGAATTTAATGTCAGTTTGACGTCCTTATCGCCACCGACCACTTCGCCTCGTCATGAATTTTGTATAATTTGTTAATAAAAATAAATAAAGCTCCGTGTCTATCATTATATTTTAATTATCTTTTGTTTATTTTTATTTTCTGATGCGTCCATTTTTCTTTAGGCGGTGCGAATCATGCGATGCGCTTTAGCATTATGGATTTAGTTGGACCGACTGTTGAAATGAAAGACTGCATCCAAATCGAGTTTGTGTTACTGGTGGTTGCGGTCACGAGAGTTAAAAACAATGGCAGTGCATCTCTCTTTAGTTTTAATTAATTGTCTAATTAAAGAATAGAGCGCGGGCGTCTCTTTTGCCTGGCAAACATGGCACCAACGCTGTACTCTTAATTGATGAAATCTAATCAACCATGATACAGCTGCCGAGCTTCTTTTTTTTTTTTTTTGTTTCTTGTTTTTTTTTGTTTTTTTTTTAATTTATTCATTTTTTACTCTCATCTTTCATCTCTGGCTTTTAATTTTCATTTTAATGTGAAGTTTGAATCGCTTGACGTTAAGTTTGATGTGTATAGAGGACAACATTAAACCATTGTAATGAAATTTAAAATTCGTAATTTTTGATTAAATTTTTGTTTTCTTTTTTGTCAGAAATTAATGAAAAAAGGAAATGAGAAAAATTAATTTAATTGTTTATTCAGTGGGATTATAAATTTTTTTACATATATATATTTTTTTTAATATATATAATTATAATATGTAAGTGGATTTCTAATGTAGTTGTTAATGATCTCTCTCTCCCATAGGAGACAAAGGTTTTTGGCTTTGTTTAAGAAAAATTATATAATTTTTTTATATATTATCAACTCAAAAAGAAACAACAGCATAACTTATGTATATTTATTTCATTTTGAAAGCTAAAAATCTTCATTTTGGAAAAAATATTTAAATTTAAATTATGTAAATTTTCTAAAATTAATTAATTTCAGATAAACCAAATGTGAATCTAATTCTTTAGCTGCGTTCAATTTATCTCGATTGTGTATATAATGCAATTATACTGCTATCGCTAAATCCAAGATGGCTGCCTGAACAATTGGATTTCAATTCTCGGAATCCATGCCACACGTGGATTATGTAGAATTGTTGGTTGACGTAAAAAGCGTCAATTCCCTTTTTACTTTTTCATAATTTTGATAATTGAACGAATTCTAAGAATTGGATTATGACAGATGAATTGAACGCAGCTAAATGTTTGATCATTAGTTTAAACAAGTGCAAGATACATGCAGATTTCAAACGATTTATTAATAATTACAATTATTATTACTCAGGTTTTTTTGTCGTGGGAAGGTTAGCAAACTTAACAGGCGCTTTAGAGGTAGTATCAATCTTAATATCAAACTTTCCTGGTTGTTTAGTGGTAACCGGACCAACATTAGCTTTTCCAGGGTGTTTAGTAGTAGTAACTTCAGCCTTTCCTGGATGTTTAGTGGTAACTTCAGCTTTTCCTGCATATTTAGTAACATCAGTTTTTCCAGGGTGTTTAGTGGTAACATCAGCTTTACCTGGGTGTTTCGTGGTAACATCTGATTTCCCTGGGTGTTTAGTGGTCGTATCGGACTTGGAATGTGGGTGCGCGGTGGTCGTTTTGGTGATTGCATCTCTCTTATTCGGTTTTTGCTCTTCATTATCCCTCATATGTGCCGGTGTAGCCTTTGTAGTCTTTGTAACATCGCCTTGGCTGGTGAACACTTTTCCTTCGATCGATTTACCAGTAGTAGGGCTCGTTTTAGGCTCCAGTACTTTCTCAGATGTTGCCAACAGGGCTAGAAACTCAATCGGTGTTTTGTCATCGTGTTCATTTTTGATTTCTTCTTCATTAAGACTAGGCTTAGATGTGGTCATACCACGCACTTCTGGGACTTTTGTTAGTGGTTTAAGTGTCGTTAATGGATTGGCCTAAATTACCAATAACATTTCAATAAAAAAAAAAAAAAAAGAAAAAAAAAAAAAAAATAATAATAATAATGAATTGAGCTGAAATGCTTGTTGAAATAAACTTACCAAAGCCTGGCTAAAGAGTACTAGAACCAAAATGATTTTGAACATGTTTACAGTCTTGAGTTTGGTCGATGAGTCTGCTTGGTTTGCCGGAGTCTGTACTTTTTATTCTTTCACGTGCAAATAAAGCAGCTGTTGAGGATGCTGGGATAAGATGATGCGATAAGAAAAAAAATAATGATAATGATACAAAAGAATGAATTTATGCAAGATTTATGCAATGTTATGTGCAATGCGGAGAAAATGGTTGTTTTTGCTTTCAGAAAATAAAGATGAAATTAACCAAATGTTGTAATAATTTGGCGCTAATTTCTTTTTCTTTACGATTAAATTAAAAATCTAATCGGTATCTGATGAAAGTCAAGGTCGAGCGAAATATTGATGTAATCGAAGTATTGTTGTGCAAATTATTAAATTAGTAAATAGTAAAGCAGGATGTAGAAAATTGAATTTTAGATATTGGGAATGATAATATCGGGTTAAAACCTTGGAAAAATTCTTTTTCTCTCTTTATTCTTTTTTTTTTTTTTTTTTTTTTTTTTTTGTACTGGTGAAATAATAATTCAATGTGTCCCGAAAGGGCGGAATTTAAGGTTAATTCTCTACTCGAAGTGGCAGAAAGAGAAATGTTAGACCCTAATCCCGTTTGGAATGTTGACCATTGGGATTTTGAATACCCAAGTTGCGAGACCAATTAAACCCCAGTGAAACATCATGCGTTTGAAATGCCAAAGTGGTTTGCCCAATATTTTACTTACGTGACAACAAAGTTACGCACTTTGAATGATCAATAGTGAGCAAAATGGATTTTTATTATACAATTCCACATGCACATTTTTCCCCACAAGACAGATTTCTTTCATTTGCTGACTATGGAGATATTTTTCCTTGTTCAAGCAAAAATAAAAAAAAATATAAAGAAAATTTTTAAAAATGATCCTCAAACGTCAATCAAGTGAACCATAACCATTGGAACTATCTAATACATTGTAAATACATTGACAAATTATTCTTAACGTTGTTTGGGGATTTTTGTGTTTATGAGATGAGAATAGATTTACATGCAGTGAGCATGATGAGAAAGCTATTAGTACAAGTTTTAGTGGCATGTGAGTGAAATTTATTGGAAAATTGTAAATAAGGTAAAGTACAGAGGCATGTGTCATCTACCGATGCCATGCATATTAACAATGTTTAATATTTAATGCACCGTGCCATGACATAATCATCTGAAATGCAGGAAGATAAAGGTTGGCAGTCATGTGTACATGGGCAGAGCGAGTGAGCCATCCCCTGGCGAATTGAGCTTACCCTCTCTAGAGCAAGATAAATAGTTCACCAAACCACTCGAAACATCCCATATCAATGGATACAATCGAAGTATTTCAAGTGATTCACTATTTTATCATTGGAATTTTTATTTAATTTCAGAGGTGGCACTAAAGGGACCAGCAAAAAGAAAGACATACAAGAAAATTAAAGAGCATTCTGGCAAAGATTTAGATTTCGAGTAAAGTTCGAGTAAACTAGCAACAATTGGGCAGAATGTGATGTCAAGTGATAACGATTTCATGTCCAAATCATCTGAGAACACTATCAAACTTCAGAATCCTTGTAGGTTTTGGTGACAAATTGAGTTAGTTAGACCTGTGGCATCGTATGGTATCAAGTTGATGCATTTCAGTCTTTAATGTTTGAGAACAGGAACAAACTGGACAATGTAAACAATCGTAGAAAGTTTGGCTTTTGAAATCAAGACTTGTTACGCATAGTCTGCTATGCGTGCAAAGAGAGACGAGCGAAATGATACGCATGCGTACTCAATTTCTATTCCTTTGCTGAACTGCGGTGGAGGAAGAAAATCGATTTCATCAGAAAACCTTTGCAAATAATGGTACAATACTCGGTTTCCATTGTAAATGTGTGTAACTATGACAAATGATCCTCTAAAATTCAAATAGGAAAATTTATTGACCCACCATATTCATTGCCGGGTCCAACATTAATGTCTGAAACAACTTTTTGCAGCGAGTAAATATGGAACAACTCGCTCGGGAGATCTCCATTCCAATTCACATCACCAGAGGTCAACACAAAGAACTCGCACAAATGGACGAAAAGATATAAAAACATTTGAAATTCGCATTTTTATTTATTTTTATCTCGCTAGGAATTGAATTAATAGAAAACAATTTCATCTTTAAGGACAATCTCGTAACATTCGTTTCGAACAAGAGAGTTAAGACGAGAGGATTGTGGTAAAGTTGATGGAAAATGAAACTCAATTAACTTTGATGTCATCGTCCAACACGGATAGAAAATTTATTTTCCTGCAAAAGACAAAACTCCACACTTCTGTTTCTGACAGAAAGCCACGTGAAAGTAATGTCCACGCCATTAACACCAACCGCCATTCTAATTTTCTTCTCTCAGAAAATGAGAAATAAATTGTTTACACCAAAACTCGCAATAAAAATTAATTTTCACCAAACTGTCAAACTAATTATTTCCATTTCCTCTCTTGGTGAGCTTTTTTTTTCGCACCCTTAGGCGACCAAATTCAATTCAAACACATCCAAAACTAATGATCATTTTTCTGTAAACAAACTTTGAACTCTTAACTTAAAAAATAAAAAATAAAAATAAAAATAAAAATAAAAATAAAGGGAAATTAATCATTCTCCACTCGTTGCATGTCCACAGGGACTTTTCCTCGTCTCTTCTAATTAGTCGACAACATAAAGGGACATTTTTATATCAACAAATTTATTGCTCTTTCCTCCCCCTTCTATCTACACTTTTCTCGCACCTTCATTTACTACACAAACTTGAAGAAGAAAAAAGATATATATCATTTTGATTGAATGGTCGCGCAATAGATGGCGCTAGGTATTGGTATGAAATTGATGTTTTATGTTTTTATATAGTGTTCAGGTGTTTGGTTGAATAAATGAGTGAGGAGAATTGAGATTTGTATTCTATCGCGATGTGCCTCATCAAATTTAGTGACTTTGCTAATTAGGTGTCTTAAATTTGGATCAGGTGCATGGGTTGAGGATTTGCAATGAGTGAATGCTTCGTGCTAACAATTTGAATGTACGCAATTAGGTTGAGCATGTTAGCGGGAAAAAATTTTGTCACTTGATTTAATTTCCGTTAAATGAGTATAAAAAATTATTACAAGCATCTTTGTGTGAAATGGAGCGAGATCGGGAGTCGGTATAAATTGACTGACATGCTATAAATTAGAGAAGTTAAAGCCAGATGGCGCATCCCTTCGGATCGCTATGCAAATTATAATTAGTACAGTAAATATAAAATAACAGAAACATTTTATTTTCTAATTCAACAAAATATGTGTTTTACATCAGTTTTCTAGGGAACATCATTTCCTCTCTGGTTGTTTCTGCCATAAGAACGAGATACAGTGCATTTTTACATACCTTATATTAACTTCACTTTATGTATATCCCTCAGACGTCTAGCATTTTGGATCAACGCAAAGACTTATTAGTGGAGACAAATGTCAGGATTTAAATACTCTGGGCTTTAGTGCTGTTATTATGGTTACCATGGTTTCACCAACTGGCACTAGGTGTCACCGATTGTAAAAATCAAGACACTCAGTCAAAAAGTGATCATTTGAACAGCATGCAAAGTGTGTTTAATCATTTATTTAATAATTGTGTATGTTAACTTAATTTTAATTCCAACTAGCTGAGTAACCCGGCTTCGCTCGGGATTTAAAAAACCTATGTAAAATATGTTTACTTTTCTGAGGCGGCATTGCAATTGTAAATAAGTGTTTATAAAATATTTTAATAAATTTTATTTATTTTAAGATTATTAACGAAACGTCATTCGTTTATCAAAAATATTAAAAATATGTAATCAAAAATCAAAAATCGCAAATTCGTCCCGCAACTGCAATTAAAATAAAAAAAATAAAAATAAATTAAAATTTTAAACGTTTTTCTCCCGGCAAATTGTCCAATCCTTTTTAATTCCAAATTTTATTTAACTGAACATTTTCTACGACGACTCGTCGTAGAAAATGTTAAATAAAATTTGGTCAACAAATGTTGATCTTGGAAATTAAATAAATTAAGCAAATCAAATGAATTAAATAGAATAACAACTCGGGTGCAGGTAGCTTAGTGGTTAGTGCACGGTCTCACACCACGTTGGTCGCAGTTTCGCCTTCAGCTTCACAATCAGTTAGGGGGTGAACATGGGAACCGCGACTAGTAAAACAACTTATTTTTAAATATATAATAATAATATTTTTTTCTCTAGAATCAAGGAAACAATGTATACGTCGCCGTCGAGTTATGTGGCCCAGCCGTCTTGATACAAGCGACTATTTCTTTGGCGCTCTGACACTCGAAACTGAAAAGACAATTACCTAATTCCAGTATAGTTGTGAACCAGACTAGGCTAGAAAACACGTCGTAAACTCTTTATTTTGTGTTATGTTTATCAGTATTAAATAAAAACAAGCAAAATTTAACCAAAAAAAAAATGTTTTTATTTCAAATAAACAAAGGGGATGCGATCTGGGAACCAAACCAACTACGGTATTACTTGTCCTCGTCATGAATCCTCTCGTTTTAAAATATAGATAGCTAGTCCCATGCCAAAAGCATCAAAGATACATTTATTACGTTCAAATATTTTATCAATTCCCTGCCATTCTGATGACATCATCTTATTTTTATTTTTATATTTATTTATTTATTTATTGGTTCGATGATAAACGTACTGATCGTTCCTGCCATCTTGCGACAGAAAGACTAACTTTATAATCATTAATAATGCCCAAAATTCCATTTGTTTAAAAGCAGTGCACAATATTTTTTTAGTTTTTAGCACGACTACGTAAAGTTATTTTCCTCAATATATCACATCAAGTAATTAAAAAGTTAAATATTGTTATTGTTCCCATCTAAATCAGACACTGAAATTAAAAAAATCAATTAAATAATGACAAATTACCCGCACAAATCTGAAATCTCCATTGCTGTGTGTTACATACTGGGTCCTAGGTCCACGTTCATTGACTGATGGACAGAGGCGCAAAACCAACAATCTCATCCCTTTGCTAGGGTGCCGCCCTAATCTGACAAAGCTGACAGCTGACACAATATAAATTGTGAATTCTAGCTCGAAACTGCAAGAACATACGATACATGTGAAAAATAACACTAGAAATAATGAATACGTGCATAAACAAAAATACTTTCAGATGTTATACTTACAAAAATGAATTTTTCTCTAATTTACTAATGAAACAATTTTTGCCCTTTGCAGATAAAATAATTCTCACGCACAAACATCCTCACTGTTGTCTCCACTGCAGCGCCGTCTTTTCTCTCCTACCACGTGTTCCCATAGTAATAGCGCCGAGGCAGAACATGACTTCCGGTTTGTACATTCGTAAGATGTCGGCAGTGCATCAGTAAGTATATAGGCGATACTTTTTGTCTTGATAAATCTTGAGTTTCTAAGAACCGAATATTAGTACAAACGAACCGGTTTTATTTCGACATTATCATTTACAGAACTACGAGTAAACACACGATCTAACACGTGGTTTTATCACGATCAAAATTGGCGCATCAGCCGCCAGAAAAGACGGCGCCAAAGTGGCGCATGGGCAGACGGCGACATCTGGCGACATGAGCGTGTAAATCCCACGACGTGAGATCACCAGCGAGTGTTTTTCGCGAAGGGAGTTGTGCCCAAGTTCAGACCCCCCTCGACCCATGGATTAAATCGTCAGGGCGGGAGGGTGGCCATGTATGCTACCGAGAAAACAGGTAAGCCAATTAATCGAAACGCCATTTTTTTCTCCTCATGCGGAACTCGATGCCACACATTCCACTATGAAAACTGCGGCTTGAAAGGGGAATGTGTGGGTGGGTGTTGTCCATCTCGATTTCGTTTGTTGTGCAGTTGATGGCACCAGGATGAACGAGACCTCTCGCCATGGGCGAATACTCGGATGGTCAATCGTATGTATGTCAGTGGTGGCACCCGCCCGAATGCCCCGAGGGACGAGCGAGTAAAAATGTTGATTTCAACTTTTTAATTAAAGGCAAATTGAGGAAATCAAACGGAAAGATATAAAACACAAAACGGATTTTTGTTTTTTATTTTATATTTTATTTTATTTTTTTTCAAGTCCCCTCTGACTCGACGCGATTGGACTCGTCTTAAAAAATGGGCATCGTGCCCATCATGTTGCCACTCACTATTTGCTCCAGCCATTCTCTTCCTATATTTATATATTTTTTTATTTCTTATTTCTCCCCCTTGGATTTATAAATATCCGCGCAAACTTTACTGATCAATTTCTACAGTTTGGCTCAAGTTAATGATAAATTTTTTAAAAAAAAAAANAAAAAAAAATAAAAAAAGTTATGGGAAGAAGACATTAGAGGATACGACAGCGATTATAGCAAAGAGGAAATGCCTTTTTTTTTTTTCTTTTTTTTTCTTTTTTTTTATTTATTTTTTTTTTTGTATATAATAATTGCGTGATTTGTGTTGGTTGAGAAGGAGTGGTGTTTGGTGCATGGTAATGAAGGGGTTCCGCCAAGGTCATTTTGAATTTTTTAAGTGTTTTATATCATTTATAGTGAAAATCTTTACAAAATTTGAATTGTTTAATTTAAATTTGTCAAATATTTACCGGAAATTTATTTATTATTTCATGTTTTCAATCAATCAGTCACAAACAAAGATGTCATGGTAAATAACAAGGATCTCGTTAGACGAGGAATTAAATGTTGAATTTCAATATGTCGTTTTGCGGTGATAAAGTTATTTTTTATTTTATTTTTTTCCCCGTCTGGGATAACAATGAGTCGGACTGGAGCAAAAGGAAAAGCAATCAACAGTGACGTTTTAGTTGCATGGTCGAGTCCATTGGTGCAGGGCAACACGGAAATTATGTTTTGTGCGTGGGAGGAGGTTCCTTCACTATGTAATGCTGGTGTCATGGTGTTGGTGTTGTGTGAAGGTCACCATGTTACTTATTGTTTATTATTTAAAAAAAAAAAACAGTTTGTGATGTATAATATGGAGAATTGAATTTAAAAGGATTTGACTTACACCTGGTGTTGGCTAAATGCATTAAAAAAAGGAAAAACACACTGGAATACTGGATGTTTTGATTGTGTTGGTAAAAGTCGCTTTCTTCATTTTTAGCAGCGATTAAGTGTTAATAGAAAAGAAATAAATCGGATAGAAAGTAGTTTTGATAAGATTAGTAGTTGATATCCGTTGATCTTTTTCTGCAGCTGCGCGTTGGGATGTGAGGGAGTATATAACCATTATTTTCTCTTTTTTTCTTTCTTTCTGTTTTATCTATGTTGCCTGGTTCTCTCTCTTTCTCCATATTGATTTCGTAATGGCAAATTCCCTTTTCCCATATTGCTAACATGGACAGGAAAAACAAGAGTTGTTTATTTTGCTTGTTCTTAAAGATGTGGGAATCGTAAATGGGACAAATCCTTTTGATTGGAATTTGAAATGTGAATTTTGGAGATGGAGGAATTGGGTGCATGATTTCATCTTTTTTAAAAAAATTTTAAAATATAAAACTGCAGTTGGAATGTTGATGTGATAGCTAACTAAAGAGGTCGAAATAACATGTCTCTATTTTGATTGGTGACAGTGTTCTGAACATTGGCCCAGGTCTATTGCAGTATGTAGTGGTGGATTAACCTCTAAGCAAAATAAGCTTAGGGCATCGAGGGAATTTACCATTTAAATTATTGACTTAATTTAATCAAAATTTATAAAGCGTTTTGTTTTGTTTATATTATATTTTGATAATCTCATAACTCACAATTATAACTTTTATTTGGTCACTGTAAACTCGAATATTGAATACTAGCGATTTGTAATTTTATACTTGTATTTAGTTTGTAGTAATTAGTAAATTTTAAGATAAGTATTATCTATAATTAATTGTTTACTATCTATTTCTGCTTGTAGTATGCGGTTATCACCCATAATCACCAATGTGTACCAGATTTTACCGGATGGCGTCGCTTTTGCAAACTAATCTTAAAACAACTAGACTGGGATTATTTTTACAGAATGTTCACAGAAAAATCAGATCCAGATTGCCCAACAGGCTCAATTAAGATGTTTTTTTTCTGTTGAGTTTCTTCTTACATGGAGGCAGTAATGAGGTTGTGCATTTCTGTCGAGTTATTGCTAACTGACCAGTTGACCTGAGTTGGGGCCATCAAAGCAGCTTGTTTTGGATTTTGTGTTCAAGAATAATTCAGTCCATCTCTGGGGACAATTTTCAAGAGGGTGGGGTTGTATGGTACAATATATCAGTTGGTATCTTGACGACTGAAAAGAAATGTAATATTTATCATATCACTCGACTTCAGGAGAAAGTGCAGCTTGATAAATATTGGTAAATGAATGACGTTAGCTCTTCCTTTTCAATTTTTGGTCTTTTAAGTGCGAACACGCGCCTGGAATGTTGATGAGACGTGAAGGAAACGTCAATGAAGGATTTTTGAAGAGCATCGTCCATATTTACTTGGTTTATTAATCCTTCTCATGCTTTCCATTAGGAATTCCAAACATGCGCTTTCACTATGAACGAGAAGGAATGAATCGAAAGAATAAAAAATTGTTAAGCATCTAGTTTTTTTTTATTTTTTTTTTATTTGTACCCTTTTCTCTTCTCTCTTCCTTGAGTGCTCCATTTCCCTGTTTAACTTGAAGGTCGATGCAGAGCTGCCTTGGGATTAAATTACTCAATCCGCCATTTTGAGCTGCCATTTTTCCAAAAACAGTCCCTGGTGGCAGTCTATTTTTAACGGGTGTTTTCCTAGGGTTGTTTTGTTTATGGTATTTTGGGCAAGGATAAGATGACATGAATCAAGTGGTTTCGCGAAAACAGGTGCTCCTTTCACTCCTCTCTTTAGTCTTTGGGCTTAAAAGTTTGACAGGGTTGAGCACTTGTTGATATTGTTTAATGGTCTGGGATGGCGATGTTCGTGGATTCTGATACGTGTATATGTTTTTATAACCCTTTTAACAGCGAGGTAATAAAATTAAATGCATGTAAAAGTTTTATTTTACCGAATAAAAAGTATACAGTGTTTTTTATTTACTTTTTTTATGGAAATAATAGGAAAATAAAAAAANAAATT
>JH431808.1:111698-145261 GCA_000239455.1 Strigamia maritima
TTGTTTTTTTTTTTTTTTTTTTAATCTTAAGATTTTTTAAAAAAAAATTTTCAAGATAGAAAATATTTGGATATTTAAATTGGTATTTCGAAATTATTGTTGCGAAACACCCTTTTAATACTAGACGGCCTTGAGACTGGTGTGAATGATGGTCGTGCAGGTGACCATTGACGAGTACATTCTTATTCTAACATACCATTGCATGCATTCTAGGGGGGTCCTTTTGTCTTAAACCCTTAAACTTATATTTTTAATGATTTTTTTCTATTAAATGTAACAGTTGGTCCGTTCCAGTTCCAGGAAAAATGAAACCCCAAGGGAAACAAAAAAAACAACAAAAGTTAGATCATCGTGTGATGCAAAACCATTTACATCTAACAGGAACCGGAAACACTATTTTTTTTTATCGTTATTGTTCTCGAGAGGGAAATATATAGGGAATTTGGTGTTTATAGAACGCTGGAATTCTCACATACCTGTTGATTGATTTTTATTTTATTTTTTATTTACTTAATTTATTTATTTATTTATTTATTTATTTATATATAAAAAAGAAAAGTTGAATATTTTGAATCACAAGTGAGATTTAATTAGATGCCATTTATGTGTGTCGCTTAGCAACTGGTCGACGGTAAGTTACTTCCTGTTGTTGGCCAGCTTCACGAGCCTCTTGTACATTTTTCTAGTGTAGACGGGGGTTGGGGAGCGACTAGTCATCTCAATTGATTGATAGTCAATAGGTGAGGCTGTCGAAGTTCTGCTGCTTTTTCTCAAGTGAACTAACCCCTTTTGGTTTGTGAGATGGAAGTGGTAAAACCACAACAGGTGTTTTGAGTGTAATTGAAAATAGAATATTGTTATTATTTATATTTTATTTATTAATGTTTTTAAAACGAGTTCGTTGTTATTCAGCTTGAGTGCAGGTGTTAGTGTGCACCAAGATCCCATCAGGTGCAAACTGGAGGTGAGATCACCTCTGCGGCGAGTGCATTTTGATTAATTTAGCTAATTAAAACTGAAAAACCAGTTTTAACTTTTAAAAATTATGCAGATTTTTGTTTAGTCGTTAGTTATGTCATAGTTTATTTTTTCGTCACGTGATTCAGAGTTTTTTATTGTTGAAGTTGAGGGCGATATTTGGCACGTATGTGTGCGTAAAGTGGGAGAACACGTGAAAATTGATAAATTTGTGCAAGTTCCTGTTTGGTTGTGAGGGTAGCATAAGGGAAGGCTGTTGCGCGCATCACCAAGGAAACGCTGACGAAACTCGGGCAAAAGTCAATGCCCTCATCCCGGATGGTTGAAAAGAAAGAAAAGGTGGTGCGGGCTCCGGGAAACTCTTGGCCCGGACTTAGGCGAGCGATTGAGGCGTGGCGTAGCGAAGCGTCCTAACATCCACACGTGTTTTGTCACGAGGAACTGCGCTGAATGCACTTGTTGTTAATTAGACAATTGGAGAACGAATTTCTGTGATTAAGGCATAAACATGAATGAAAAATTCCCTCAAACAAAACAAAAAAATTAAAAAATATCGTTTTTTGAATTTACATAATTAAAAAAAAAAAAAAAAATCAATAATTTATTTAATATGCTTGTAACAAAAAATTATCTATTAGTTTTTTTTTTTATAAATTTTTTTCTCAATGATCTGAGGAGTTGTTGAAACGTTCACACTAGACTTAGGTCAGGTTAGAAGGTCGTCATTGGTAAAATTCCTTTACACATACTTAAACTTGGAACAGGGAAAAAAGTTTACACGGGGAGGCATCTTTGTGTACAAAAAAAATTAAATATTCGCGATTTATTTTATCGTTTTCTAATAATGGCGCTTGACAATTGCTAAATACACAATTAAATAATTATTTGTCACTTAAAATAGATGCAAATTTTTTTTTCTCGACATTTTGTTTTTATTTATTTTTAGTTTAAAAAATTTAATTTTTCTAATAGGAAGTAAAATATTTGTCGTTTAAAATTCAGCGAACGAGGAACTCGTATTTTATGACACTTAATTTGTGTTTATTTGTATTTTTTTTTACATTTTTTTTCACTTCCCCTTTGATGCCCATAAATGGTTCTGCACAAGCAACTATTATTTTTTTTCCCACTTCCCCGTGGCGAAAGAGTTGCGCGAGCTGAGGCCGTTGACCACTCGCTACCTGGAGTCCCAATAACCTAGATACCGGACGCCACGCGGACGCGGACACGGCAAATCCCCGCGGTCATCGCGCGGGCCGTTTCGTCACGAGTGACGTCGTTTATAATACCGTTTGCCGTATTTGGAAAACGAGGCCGTGCGAAAGATCCGTAATGGGAAAATAAAAAAATATTTTTATTTATATTTAAAATTATTATTATAACATTTAAAAAAAAAAAAAAAAAAAAAAAAAAAAAAAAAAAAATTAAACTTAAACGATTGCGAGTACTTTATTATGTTGGCTTGCCAATTACTACGTACTCTAACTTTTTTTTATCAGTTAAAGTGCGTCACTACTCAGGTGAATGACCCGCGTTCCGACGTTTGTTACGTAATTGAACATCCACACCGACATTTATTTGTTACTACGGATTTATTGACTAATAATCGTAAAGTTCATTACATCATTTTAGTTTTGAAATGTTTTTTAATTTTTTTTATTTAAGTTTCGTTAACGAAAAATACAGTACTTTATTACGTGATACCATTTCCGCATTTTTTTCTCTTTAATGGAAAGCGGGGAGATGGATGTTTGCGTGTATAAAAGCACTTTTTGACTTTTTCCCGTTGCGTGTTATCTCCGAAACTTCATTTTTTTTTTTTGTGTGTTTCTGTACCTGTAATATTAATTGGCACATTATAACTTGCGATGAACTGCTAAAGCAATATAGTTTATTATATTAAAGTTTGTTTATTTTAACAAATTAACACGGGAGTTGAATGGCCCTGCAAGTATTTTCGTGTCTTTAACACACTGACTGACACGTCAAATGTCATACATTGAACTAAGAAAATAAGTGAAATAAATATCTAAAATTAAGTATTCTCTTATTTTCTAACCTTTGCTTATCTACTTCCAACAGATAAGATGCAGAAATCAAATCTACACTCATGATTCAACCGTTAGTCATTTTCTATAAGGATAAATTAAATATAATTAAATATAATTTTTAACACAAAAAAAAATTCGAATAAATAAACAAAGATAAAACGAAGCGCTAAATGATAGCTAACGTTTTTTTTTTTTATTGTTGTTTTTAGGTGCCTTAATCTATTATGTTTTGCGCCTTGTCCGGTCATTCACCCCGGAGTTGTGCAGGAAAAGTTGCCCCACCGGATTGCATTGGGTCGGGACTCGTTTCTAAAAGAGAACCGAAAGAGAAAGAGAAAGATTTTCTATTTTTCCTACAAGCAGCAGCCAGTTTTTAAAAGGCTTTTTCTCTCCTCTTCTCCCCTTTTCTATTCAATTGGGGGGGACAAGTGGAACAAGATTAAGAAATGCACTTTTCTTCAACTCTCTCCATACTCACAAGATTGTTTGCTAAAGAATTTAACCACTTTCATTTATTTTTCTCACCTCAAGATAAAAAAAATAAAAAAATTTTATCAACTGTTTGTTTATTGTTTACTATCTATCAATGTTGTCATAATCCTTTTTCCCATCCATCGCGTTCTATTTTACTAAAAATAACATTTTCTTGCATTGTTTTTTTATGACACATTTTGATGGATGACATACTTTTATTTTCTTTTTCCCCCTCCAATCACCTATTGTGTAATGTTGCTGCTTGATTGGCATGTGGAGCTATTTTAATTGGGTTTATATTTTGCTAATGAGATCTTTCTATACGAATAAATACATTATTAATAATAATAATAGTTGACTAGGAAATTTATCAAAACCAGCCATCTTATTGGCCTACAAGTCAACGACCGCGTTGACTGAGAGTGAGCTACGGAAGCCCATGAGGGGTTTTTTTTTTTCTTTCCTTCTTGCATACTAATTGCCTCACTCTTTTTCATCCTGCGGCTTCCCTCAATTTCCTTAAAGGACCTTGTCGGTAAAAAATAAAAATTGTGAACTTTTTATTTTCCAAACATTTTGGCTTGTAAAGTTGCAAATTTGTTATACGCGAACTGGCGTTCATAATTTAATGCGGTTTATTACGAATTAATTTTCATCAACTAAATTGTGGACTGTTTTAATAAAGAAAATTAATGAGATTTTTTTAATATAGATTTATTATTAATAAAAAAAAAAAAAAAAATAAGAAATGAATAATTGCTTTTTTTAATTATTTCATTGAACTTTAAAATACAATAAAATGAGACATTAAGGAAAATGCATTTCGCGGTTATGTTTGCCCCTTTTCGCATTAACCAATTTCTTGAAATTTTTATTAAAAATATTTTATTAATAATTTTTTTTTAATTTAATTTAATTTAATTTAATTTAATTTAATTTTTTATATTTACAGCGCAAATCGAAATAATTCCATGTAAAGTGTGTGGAGATAAGTCTTCAGGTGTCCATTATGGAGTAATTACCTGTGAAGGCTGTAAGGTAAGAAACTTTTTTTTCTATTTAAAATATTAATAAATTTTATTCGAGTGACACTTGAACGTCTAATGATGATTAAAAAGTTTTATAAGCATGTATATGTAATTATTTTTTTTTTTTTTTTTTTTTTTTTAACATTTGGATTTTTAGTGGGGGGTCCTTGGGTTATTTAATGTGGCAGTCGAGTAAATGGCCAATTTCCCATGTCGTTGAGGTGTCACATGAAACGGTTGCAAGTTTCCTCTTAAGTTGATTCTCGATCGATTAACTCGCAAACGAGGTCGTTAAGTTTGCTTTTTGTGTACATCTAGTGAGCAATTAAAACTACCAAATGTACACTCCATACTTATCTTTCCTTGCCACTTTTTGTCTCAAATAACATCTTGTTTCTAAAACAAGTTAATTTTAACTCTAATTTTTCACTTATTGTGCAATAATATCTCTCATAGCAACAAAACGTACGAGACATAGAAACATCTTCTGATCCGAATAAATCAGTGTCAGGTGATCATTCACGAATTTCAAATGTGCTCAAGGTCTAAGAATAAGAAATGAGTCATAGGGAATGCACTGTTGACTCGCACCTGACCCCACATTAATGTTTTTCATGTCACGCTACACCTGCTTCACGTATCATTCAGTTGAGGACAGGACAGGTGAAAGTTTTAAATGGCATTGAATTCTTTTTTTCTTTTTTCTTTTTTTCTTTAAGTCGCAAATTTATTTGCTGTAAAAATCGATGAGGAAACGAAATGGCTTTTAATCTAATCCCAGTGTTTAGGAAGTGATTTGTATGCGTTTTCCTCTTGCGATTCTATTGTGTTCCGCGTCGTCGTCTTCTATTTTTTTTATTATCTCGAGTTAAGATCATGCATTTAACTTTAATCCTTAGGGTATACAAGTGAGGAAACGAGCAACTATTGTTCTTCTGGTTTCGTGATTTTTCTTTTCAAATATATTATTAATTTTTTTTTTTTTTTTTTTTTTATTTATTTTTTTTAGGGTTCTTCCGTCGTAGTCAGTCTAGTGTGGTCAATTACCAATGTCCTCGGCAGAAGAACTGCGTAGTTGACAGGGTTAACAGGAACAGATGTCAATACTGTAGGCTACAGAAATGCCTAGGACTTGGCATGTCCAGAGATGGTAATATTATTTATTTTAAATTTATTCTCGAATGTTTGTTTGGAATTTTGGAATTTTGGAATTTTGGAATTTTACATATTTTGACCCAATTACGAGTTAACCGTTGTGGTTATTCGAGGTTGTAGACATACTGTACGCCAACCAAGGACTTTTAATATCATAATTTTAATTTTCCATTTATTTACCGATGCATATCGAGAGAACGGAAGTACAGAGAGAAAGGGAGACCATTCATATATTTGTATTGTATCATAATAGGATCATAGAAAACATAAAATAAATTGCTTATGGATTAAGGGTGATGTCTTGGGAAAGGAAAAGAACGGCAGGACTATGATTTCTTTATTCATTCTTAATGTGTTTTTTTTTTCTTTTTTCTTTTCTGGGTTTGGTTGTTCTGCTCTGCCTGTTTTCCCGTTACCTGGAACTAAGTAGAGGGAAAAGGAGTTGGTTTATTTTCCCTGTGTCATGGGGCCAACTCCATTTAGTCGAGTTGAGTAGACACAATTGTTCTTTGCACTTCCGGGTTTCACTGCTGCGAGTGCAGAGTGGTTCTTATTCTTAACAAACCGGTGGGAAAACGAAGTCTACTATTTCTTTCTCCTCCTCCTCCTTTTAAAATGATCAGTCGAGGGATCGGATTCAATAAGGAGGGTTAAAAAGAGGACGATGCGCCAACAAAGATCTATGTTTATCTAATTTTGAACTTCTAAACAAAGTTGACGCTTTTATATATATATATTTTTATTTATTATTATTATTATTGATTATTATTATTATTAATATTTAATTAAATTTAAATTTTGAAAATTAATTTTTTTGTTGTTTTAGCTGTAAAATTCGGGCGAATGTCTAAGAAACAGCGAGAAAAGGTGGAAGACGAAGTACGATATCACCGAGCTCAGCTCCGTCCACAAACAGAGACTTCACCTGACAGTTCAGTCTACGAACAGCCACAGCCGTCCTCATCTAATCAACACACAACATACGTCAACGGAGTGTAAGTTTGTCAAATTCAAAAATTTATAAAAATTAAATTTTTATAAAACAAAAATAAAATTGAAATATATTTTTCTTGATAGATACACGACGTTTAGCAACGGTGACGTTAGCACGTACATACCCAACGGGTACAATATCCCTCAGTCGACACCTCTTACATTCGACATGGCGACAGATTTCCAAGTGGACAGCACGACGTTTGACAGACAGCAAATAGAACCCAATATGCCGGACACGGGTCTCCTCAATAACATAGTGCCCACAGGTAGCAGTCCAGTGCCTGTCCCTCTGTGGGAAGAATATGCTCCCGATCTTTTGGCTCAACTCGGGGCATCCGAGGACAGCCTTCTCGATTCCTCAATTGCTCTAGACACAAACCCTCTCTTTCTTCTTTAGAATGAAATTTTGTAATTTTGCATTGACAAATTATTATTTTTTTATTTTTTTTCTCATGTTTTTTTATTTGATAGATAATTTTTTGCTTGAGCATCTTCTATGAATGCAGTATACCCTTTAATTCTGTTAGCGGCTACTAAATTTGCATGTTTTTTTCTTCTTTTTTCCCTTTTCTTTTATTAATTTTCTATTAATAATTTGAAGCATGTTTATAGTGGCTTTAAAACTGACTTTTCTTTTTCTTATTAATTCGGGGCAGTATTGGATTGAGTATTACTTATTTGAAAGAATCATCATTTCTTTTTATAATCTTTTACATTTTGGAAAATGTTTTTGTGTTTTTTATTTTGTTTCTGGTCTTCCTCTAAATGCCTTAAAAAGTTAGGGCCACAATCAGTTTAAATTGTTAAATTTTCTATATTGTTTTAACGGAATTGTAACATATTTCTTGATGATAGATATATTTTTTTTTACTATTTACACGTATAAAATCTATATATATATATTATTAAAAATTAAGTTTTTATATTATGGATTGAGCTTGGATATATCGCCACAAGATGTAAACACCAATCTCCGCACGAATCGCCATCTAACCGTAGCTTTTGGCACTAATATTAACCCATTCTGAAGATTTCGATTTATTGATATTTTGTTTTCTAATTTTATTTTTAACGTGGTTGTAATTGATTTATTGATAATTTTATTTAAAATTCATTATAAGTTGTTAATGTTGTATATCGCATTGATGTTTAAATCCCGCAGTCATTGAATGGAGGGTTTCATTTATACTAAATAAAACCACACCTCATTGCCATTGTGAAAACATGTATTTCTTATTTGTATTCTATATCTTGGAAAGTGCTGATGCGGCAGGCTGATGAAACGATATTTTTTTGGAAAATGAGAAAATACAATTTAAGGCATTTTGGAGGAAGTGTTGTATGAAACAAAATTACTTTGTTCTATTTTATACCTTTTGTGGCAAGCAAATTGAGAATTTTACTTTTTATCTCAATTTGTGTGTGACGAATCAATTTGATTGAATTTTGTCTGTCGCGTAGTGATAGTGAGCACCTGGCAAACTTTTGCTGTTTGAAATTTTGAATTTACTAATGGGTTTTTAAATTATTTTCAACTTTCATGATGGCATCTACAGACTCGTCGCCATTTTCAGACCTCCTGGCGAAAACAATTTTGGACGCACACAACAGAACATGCTTATATAACTCGGATCATGTGATGGAAATGATGAGGAAGCCACAAGACATGTCCAAAGTGGTCCATTACAAAAATATGGTAAATAAAACAAAATTTATTTTTTTTTCTCAAACAATTCGTCAAAATATAACGTTTATTCTCCATCACTTAGGCTCACGAAGATTTGTGGTTAGATTGCGCGGGAAAGTTAACTGCAGTAATCCAACAAATCATCGAATTTGCCAAAATGGTCCCGGGTTTCATGAAACTGTCTCAAGACGATCAAATTATTTTGTTGAAGTCGGGTACGCATCATTGATGCATTTTTATTGACAGTTGGTATTGATTTATATTTTATTCTAGGGAGTTTCGAGTTAGCTATAGTTCGGATGAGTCGTTATTACGACTTAAACACAAATACCGTACTATTCGGAGAGAATTTCTTACCATTGGATGCCTTCCTTACATCAGGTAAACATTTTAATTAACTATTTATTAATACAAATGTTAATTAATCATTTTTTTCTTTTTCTTTTCCAGAAACGATCGAGATGAAATTGGTCACAAACTCGTTCGAATTTGCCAAGAATTTAGCAGAGCTTAAACTCACAGAACTGGAATTAGCTCTTTATTCAGCGTTTGTACTGCTGTCACCGGGTATTTATTTTTTTATTATAAATATTAATTTTGTTAAGAATTATGGTAATTTAACTTTCTATTTGTTCATTACAGAGAGACCTGGACTGAGGGGAATAGTAGAGATTCAGCGACACAATTTTGCGGTTCTCAAGGCACTTAAATCCGAGCTGAACAGGACGCACAAATTGCCATTTAAGGGCGATGTGACGGTGTTCGACACAATGATGGCGCGGTTACATGAACTGCGCGAACTCAGCAGTTACCACATGGAGTCGCTCACTCAGTTCAAGCGCTCGCAGCCTCATCTTGAATTTCCTCCTCTGCACAAAGAACTATTCTCTGCAGACAATTAACAAACGAGCCGAAGTGAAAGTTGACACGAGTTGATATGCACTGTCACTTGGGACTAGAGTTTACTCAGTGGACAGGATCAAATTTTTATGGAGTGGGAAACTGAACCGAGAATGCGCCTTGAACGATTCGCAACGTACGAGATTGTTCCATGCTGCACTGGAATGCAAAAGACAAGATGTTTTCTTTATTTTATTATTATTTCCTCAGTATGGTACAAATTTTTACTCACTAAGCTGCCATCTTTTTCCTTAAAACGAGGGAAAATATTAGTTTATCCAATCAATCAATCATTCCAGGAGATTTAACAACGTTATGCTATTTTTCGGTGATTTAACTATAGAATTGTTTGTCTCCCATTATTATTATTATCATTATTATTATTATTATTTTTTTATTTTTTTTTTTTGGTTGATTGATTGTATAAATTTCGGTTTTAACATTTAATTTTAACAAATTTGCATTTATTAAATTACGGGCAGTAATTTTAGAATATTTTTACTTTCTTTTCCATTATATTTTGTGCAGTTTATTCTACTTAAACGTGTGAGCTTCGGTTTTAGTACGGAAACGAGTGAGAATGATAAATGGGTGCGGGTTGTGTGCGGTGCTTGGATGTAGCGAATGGAACTGTCAAAAGGTGCGTCAAATAACTTCTTTATAAATAAGCTTATGTATAATATATAAATATTCGAAATCCAAAAATCATTTTTTTTTTTGGTATAGTTTTAACTTGTCACACAATTAACCTGTCATAAACCAATTCTTTTTTAAAAATAGATATACAGTGAGATATTATTTGAATGTTCTCAATTCTCATATATTTTTTTTTAAAAAAACAGAAAAGTTTTGATTTCAAGAAGGGGTGCATTCATTTTTTGCCAGTAGTTATCAGCAAATGATGTCATTAATGTTGTCATTGCTGCTGGTTAGCAATTCATGTGTTACATTATAGTTATGTTATTAAGTTTTGTAACCATTTGGGGTGTAAGGTGGTGACTAATTATTATAATTATTATTTTTGGCACTACTTCCTCTCTTTGAGGATTTCTTTGATATTTATGGTTAAAAGTAATATAAAAAAAAATTTTTTTTACTGATTATTTTTTTTCTTTTTTTCCTTCTTTTTGTTTGTAAAGATGATGATAATGGTGGACGAGATTTGTTTTTAAAAATGTTTTCTGTGTTTTCTCACAATAATGTTTATAATGAATTTATTAAAAACGGATTGGTTAATTTAATTTTTTATTTCTTTGATTTTATTATTTTTGTTTGGGAAATTTTAAATTTAGTGTGACTTAGGTATGACAATTTTGATCTCAAAGTTGATGCACAATTTCAACCTTTTCCATTTTTTCAAAAACAATTTTTGACAGAGAAGTGTTTGAATGGGACGAAGGATTAGATTTTTTTTATGAAATGAACTTTAGCCTTAATTAAAAAAAAAAAAAAAAAAAAAAAAAAAATAATTACAAAAGAAAAAGAAAAACTCCTCTTGCACCTTTTCCTCGTGAATATTGATGGTATTTTCCACTGATGGATATATTTTAATATTAGAAAAATTACACTTTTTGAATAAAATATATCCTGAGATTTGATTACACTTGCCCATAAAAAGAGAGAAAAAACAACAAACAAAACAAAAAAAAACAAACAAACCAGTATTTTTCAAACTTGATAAAACTTTCTCTTTTTTATTTTTATTTTTATTTTATTTTTTTTAGTAATAATAGCAAATAGAATTTAAATACAATTAGCACCATGATAATTTCACTTTCCCGCAATAGTAAGACAAATTAACAAGAAGTAAAAATATTTCCGTGCAATTTCCTACTAAATTTTTTATTTTTATCTTATCATTCTGTCATCTCCAGTGGTGCCTAGTGTCTATTTTTCCTATCATTGTAATAGATCTAACTCGGTGTATTTTTTCTACAAAAATAAGAAACGAAAAGAAATAGTATCACTTAAAGTTTGAAAGGATCAATTTTATATATGATATGACGTGAAATAAGTTTGGATTTATTTGGTATATTGTATTGGATGTGGCCAGTAAGAAAATAAGTAAATTTATATGTTGTAGTCGAAGTGTTAGTGGTAATTTTTTTAAGCAAATATTTCTCATTGGGAATGTTTGGCATATTTTCAATGACGATTATTTGGTTGGAAAAATGAAGGAAATGTACAAAATTATAATTCTCCAAAAACAAAAAAAAAAAAAAAAAATTACTTTGTGTATGTAGTTGCTGGCCAATATCTGAATTGCCTTAAATCTCAGGTTAGTTGTAACTTTGTTTTCTTTTTTAAATTTAATATTTAACACAAAAAAAACTAAATAATTGCCTTTGAAAAAAAAAAAATTTTAAAAAAAAAATCAAATAACTAATTCCTATGAAATGAAAATTTGATTTTTCCACTTGTTATATGTTAATTTTTTTACAAACTCGAAATGGGTAGTGGGTTTTTGATTTGTGCATATTAATATTATTGTTGTTAAGTTCTTTTTGTTGTACGAATATTTGGCAAAGATTTAATGAGATTGGTGTAATCATATGTACTATTCAAACAAGTGTAAGTTTAGCTGTACATTTTTTTCTTCAAAATGTTATTATTTTTTTTCATGATTATTTGAATGTTTTGCATAGTGTTATAAGAACTAGGGAATGGAAATGAATTCATTGGGGATTTTTTTTTTTTTTTTTTTTTTTGTCTTTTCTTTCTTGTGCTATTTTTTTTAATTCATCTTCTCAAAGTGAACATCAAGCAAAATTCAATTTATAAGGATGAAGCAACGTGGTTGTGCAAAGTACCGTATTAATTACCAATTTCTTTCTTTTCGTGTTTGGTTTTTTTTTTTTTTTTTTTATTTATTATTTTCCTTCTTCTTCTCAACATATTTATGTAAATATTAATTATAATTGATTTAAATTTTTTATTATGATGTAATTTGGTGATAACCAGTGGAGGCAAAATTAATACTTTTAAAAAAAAACAAAAAAAACTCGACTCTAAAAATAATTTATTATTTTACAACACCGTCTATGTGAGATATTATGTTTTAGAAACAGTTTTTTTAGCCTTTTATTAGCTGTTTATTACGTTTTTATCAACACCAACAACAACAAAAACCAGTGGTGCATTGAGCTGATTAACTATTGAGAATTGAACACAACTGAGAATTTTATTTTTGGACAAAAATTGTTAGAATCGTCCAGCAATAAACTTGGAAATCTTTGTGTTTTGCTCTGGCATTTTTCTGTTAGTACAATAAAATTATATTTTAATTTTATTTTACATTCGAAACTGATCACATTGTATAATTAATTTTTGTTAATAAATTTAAGAAAACAAATTCGCATGCTTTTAGATTTGGTGGTCGTGCAGTTTGCGAACTACGAAATTTTTGCATTTTTCAAGCCAAGTGTTTATATATTGCGACATGCACGGTTGCCATCTATGATGGAAATCTTAAACTACTCGTAGTTTTATTCGGACGCAAGAGATGGCGTCAACTGCAGATCGTTCACCAAAATTATAAACTAATATTTGTTTTCCGCAGAGTAATTTTTATGTAAACATTTTTTAAATAGCTATGGTGAAAATTAAGTAACTATCAAGTTGCTTAACAGCAGCGATGACGTAACGATCCCGAGTACATCATGGCGTCGATTCAATCGGTTTGTTTGTTTGTTCCATTTGAAACATCAAAGAAAATGATCGTGTTGTTGGTATGAAGATATTTGTCAAACGCTTTGACCATTTTCTACTGCTCCGAACAGATTTTTTATGCCATCAACGTTTCGGTCTTCGGATTAGAACGAACCGAAAAAGAATTGAACCAGGTACAGTCGTGGACAAAAAAAACTTCACTGAAGAAATGGCATTTTTGGCTGTGTCCACCAGAGGGCGCAAAACACATTGAGATTGAATGACAACAGTATTGACCGGTCTTTTGTCTGCTTATGGTGTGTAGTTGACCACACTGTCCAAAGTGTGAGACCGGTCAATACTGACGTCATTCAGTCTCAATGTGTTTTGCGCCCTCTGGTGGACACAGTCAAAAATGCCATTTCTTCAGTGAAGTTTTTTTTGTCCACGACTGTACATGCTAATATAACGATATTTGAAATGACGAAAGTGTTTATAATTGCGTTATTAATTCTCTGTGGCAAAATACTGACCATTCTCTGTGACGGAATAGGAATGACGATTAACAAAACTGCCGTAATTTTTGTAGTAATTTTATTTTGGTTATTTGATTATTAATTTTTTGTGGGTACGTATTTCAGCTCTTTCAACTAGTCCATTAAATTCGGCAATGATAAAGTCATTTGTCTGCAATCGGGACGACGATTTCGAAGACAAATGCGCCGAGCAGTTGCAGTAAAGGTTTTAAAGGCTCGATATCTAGGCAGTTTGCTACAAGACGATGTGTGCTCTGTTAAACCACCAAAGTACAAAATAGGACATTCACGTTAGAATGGAACCGCATTCATGGTCAGTTTGCTGTTTACAAATTTAACAATGAACAACTTGAATAAATTGAAACCGACCATTGGAGGAACGAAACTCTGGAAGTCAAACTTGATTGCTTCAATATCTGAAAGTCAAACTTGATTGCATCAATATCTGAAAGTCAAACTTGATTGCATCAATATCTGAAAGTCAAACTTGATTGCATCAATATCTGAAAGTCAAACTTGATTGCATCAATGTCTGAAAGTCAAACTTGATTGCATCAATATCTGAAAGTCAAACTTGATTGCATCAATGTCTGAAAGTCAAACTTGATTGCATCAATGTCTGAAAGTCAAACTTGATTGCATCAATGTCTGAAAGTCAAACTTGATTGCATCAATGTCTGAAAGTCAAACTTGATTGCATCAATATCTGAAAGTCAAACTTGATTGCATCAATGTCTGAAAGTCAAACTTGATTGCATCAATGTCTGAAAGTCAAACTTGATTGCATCAATATCTGGAAGTCAAACTTGATTCTATCTTAGCATATCTCTGCAACGCAAAGTTGTGAGCTAAAAACTGATTTTGCAAAAACTTGCTTGTCAAAATTTAGAATCTGGATTGAAGGGCAGAAACTAGGACAGTTTTGTGAGAAAATGACGCTGGTGCAGTGAAACGCAACTTTTCACAGTACAGTTGTAGAGTAATTCAAAATCAGTTTTTGCTCATAATTTTTGATTGAAAAGAGAGGTCAAGTTTCACTTGAGGGTATTGATGCAATCAACATTTTGATCTTGAATAAACAACCTCTCTAGGGTAGTTTTTTCTAAAAAGCAAAAATGGGGCAAATTTTTCATCAAAAATCAGTTTTTTGCTCATAACTTTTTTTTTGGAGAGATGTACCAAGGGTAGAATCAAGTTTCACTTCAAGGTATTGATGCAATCAACATTTTGATCTCGAATAAACAACCTTCTCTAGGGTAGTTCTTGAGTAAAAAGCAAAAAGTGATTTTTCATAAATGAGTTATTATAAAAATGTGTTTGGCCGATATCTTGGAAACCGTAAGAGGTGCATTCTTTCTGCATCAGTGTTATTTATGGTTTGTCTGCGAGTCTCCTATGCAGTGCAGGGAATTTGATAATGGTGATGATGAGTTTGCCTCAAATTTGTGTTGAATTGACCGAGCTCAGGCTATAATGCGAATGAAAGCGTTCAATAAGCACTTTGATACGTCAATGAATTTTTAATTCACATCATTTATTTATTCATTTATATATTCCTGCAGTTTTTGGATGGAAAATACGATGGTCACGATTTCCTGCGATTCCGATATTCCGTGTCGTCATTTTCCTCCATTTAGAGATCACAATTTCATCTAATTCAACAACCATTTCTTGTTTTCGACGTACCTGATTACTTTTTATCTCGTTTTGAGTGTACTTTGAAGCTCGGGTTTTGCCACCGGAAAGAAATTATTTATCGTTTTTTGATGTTGATGTTGTATGACGTCGATGTTGTATGACGTCAATGTTCTCGAGTGTTTTCGAGCTGTGCGCTAAAAACTGTTTGAAACTCGATTTCGACACGACCAAATTGTGAGATTTCTCATTTTTCGGCTGTGGATCATTCACGACAAACACTCCGACGTTTTTCTCGAACAAATTGTACAAAGACACCGTAAGAATTAATAACATTTTTTTCTTTATTTAGAAACACTTTTCTCTTATCGGGAGTGACGTTGACTTCGACCGATTTCCGATCGTACACCAGATTCAACACGACCAACGGATACCGATTTTTATTGTACGCGTGGTATGCTTCACTGACCACTTTAACAAATTTCGGGGCATCGAACGGCTGTCCATTCACGTAATAAAACTCTCGACCGCATTGATTTCGACCCGACTCGTGTTGACACGACGACACGAATGCCTCGAAACGCACATCCGAAACATTTCGGGCGCATTTTTGACCCGTAAACATCGCATAAATTCTTCATGACGCAATCGTTTCGTGAGTGGCCACGACAATTCGTTTGGCGTTATTCAACTGATTACTGCACGTAATCCGAACATTTTTACAAATGATGCAATGGGCGCACAGCATTTGCAGCATTTTGTTGAACTTCGTCTTTAAGTTTTTCTTCAATTCCTTATGTCGAATGGGAAGCGATTGATTCAAGATGACCGTGATCCCAACTTGGGTGTCGCAAGTCTTTTCTTTGATTTTACCCCGTGGTCTAGTTGCAGTTTCGTTCCGACGTCATTCGTCGCGTGATTCGTCACGATCGACACATCGCTCACTGCGCACAGAGAGCTCAAAGCTTCGCCTCGAAAGCCGAACGTCTCGATTGATTCCAAGTGATTGAAACTGACGAGTTTGGACGTGTGATGTTTTACAGCGAGTGCGTCCAAGTCATCCACGCGGACCCCACTTCTGTAGATTAATTTTTTTAACAGGTCTCTTGGAGATGAATGAAAATGGTTATGGAGCTGCAATTTCGTGATGACAAGAATTTGTTCTCATTTGCAAATGTTGAATTTGGTTGAAACTTGGACAAACAGCGCTATTGGTAACGTATTATTTAATATTTTGTATTAATTGAGGTTATATTACTTAGAGATATTCAATTTTGGCGTTAATTTAGTGTACGAGTGCTTCAAATTACCACCAGATGACGGTAATTCGATGTATTAAAGCGAGATCCAAAAGCGCCTTTGGTTTTCTCTTTCTTGACGTCGAGTGGCAGCAGTGGGCAGGAAGCACCGCGACCTCATTAACATTCAAGATTAGTCATTTAATTTTCAGTTAGTGTTTGAAAGAGTTGTGTAATTTTTGTCGCGTATTGTGCGACAGTTTTAAATTAATTTTAGGCCCAAACTGTGGGAAAACAGTTAATTCTCCTATAGAATTTCAAATGAGGACTGAAATTGCACGAAGCATGTAAAACACTCGTGTGCTTTCGTTTTTCTCGGTCATTTTCCTTCGTTTATTTCGGTATTATTTAGGCCTGTGGATAGCTGCTCTTCTCTTTACCATGTACTTGCGGTAAGTTTTATTGCATTTTATCTTTTTACTTTCTTTTTGTGGTATAGTTTATTATTTGTTCATTTTCATAGTTTGAGACTTAACAAAGCCGCCTCATAACGTCAAAAACTGTTCCGAGCTTTGATATTAACTTTCTTGTCATAATTTATTTCTTAAGTTAGGTTTATCATTATTTAATTGTTACTTTTCCATTTTGATGTGCCGACGTATCCGCTAATTTATTTAATAATTTCCCATAGTTTAATTACGTACTCGAATAATTGACTCTTGCTTGAATTTCGCCATTTTAATTACTCGTATAAAAATTAGTCTTGCTTGAATTTCTCCATTTTTTTCTCATTTCATCATTAATATTTAATTTTATTTTCTTAGTTATTTAGTTGATAAATTAGTTATTTTCGTTTTTTTTCAATTTCAATAATTTTAGTAATTTTTTTCCTGTGCTTGAAGTTTTTAGTTTAATCGAATTTATTTTTTGTAGGTTGGAACACGCGAGACTTTTGAACGACCAATGACGAGTTAGGACGACATCATTTGAAGACTTACATTGTTTTTTTTTACATACATTTTCTTTTTCTTGTACATATATTTGCATTGTGTTATTTGTAATTTTTTGAAGTTTATATATTTAATAAATATTTTAACTCCTTCCTTTCATTCCTCTCCTCCTCCTTCATCATTACTTTCCATTCCTCCTCCTCCTTCACCATCATTACCTTCCATTCCTCTCCTCCTCCTCCTTCACCATCATTACCTTCCATTCCTCTCCTCCTCCTCCTTCACCATCATTACCTTCCATTCCTCTCCTCCTCCTCCTTCACCATCATTACCTTCCATTCCTCTCCTCCTCCTCCTTCACCATCATTACCTTCCATTCCTCTCCTCCTTCACCATCATTCTCTCCCTTCATTCTTTTTCATATTTAAAAAGAACCAAATGTGTGATAATTTCTTCCTTTATTAATTTTCGTACTAAGTCTTTTTCTTAATTTTTTGAGCATGGAAACAGTATTTTGATTTTGAACTTAGTTTTATTTTGGACTTAGGGAGAGGAAGGAAGGAGTTGGACTCTAAATGGAGGAATGGGACTTGGAAGGAGACAAGGAAAATGGAGGCATGGGACTTGGAAGGAGACAAGGAAAATGGAGGAATGGAACTTGGAAGGAGACAAGGAAAATGGAGGAATGGGACTTGGAAGGAGACGAGGAAAATGGAGGAAGGAGACAAGGAAAATGGAGGAAGGGGACTTGGAAGGAGACAACGAAAATGGAGGAAGGAGACAAGGAAAATGGAGGAAGGGGGACTTGGAAGGAGACAAGGAAAATGGAGGAATGAAACTTGTAGGAGAAATAGGTAAAAGGAGACGGGAACTCACACTTAACCGCCCCTTCGCTAGCTAAACCGCAATCTCACGCAACCATTACCTTGTAAACTAGTAGGTTGAGGACTAGTCCAAGGGCGAGCTGCGCGACGAAGGGAATAGACGCGAGAAGCAAGAAGAGCGGCAGCATGAAGGATTGGGAGAAAATGGAGGCGGTTGGGTTGGGTTGGGATGGGAGTAAATGGAGGCGGTTGGGTTGGGTTGGGATGGGAGTAAATGGAGGCGGTTGGGTTGGGATGGGAGTAAATGGGATTAAATTTTTTTTTTTTTTTTTACAACAATAAAATCAATTAAAATATGAACAAGAAATAACAAATAAACTAACAATAAAAAATTAATTAACAGGCAATGTATGATGTAAACAGGGCGTCGAGTATAGCGAGAAACATGGCGTCGAGTATAGCGAGAAACATGGCGTCGAGTATAGCGAGAAACATGGCGTCGAGTATAGCGAGAAACATGGCGTCGAGTATAGCGAGAAACATGGCGTCGAGTATAGCGAGAAACATGGCGTCGAGTATAGCGAGAAACATGGCGTCGAAGTATAGCGAGAAACATGGCGTCGAAATATGATGCCATCTACGGCTAGATGGGGCGTTTGATGTCTCCGTACCAAAACTGAATAAAGAAAAAAAATAAAACTAAGTACAATAAAATAAACTAAGTACAATAAAATAAACTAAGTACAATAAAATAAACTAAGTACAATAAAATAAACTAAGTACAATAAAATAAACTAAGTACAATAAAATAAACTAAGTACAATAAAATAAACTAAGTACAATAAAATAAACTAAGCACGAGAAAATTAACGATAAACAAGACAAACTTACCATTATTCATGATCGTATGAATGTTGTACGTGTTCCTTCAAATCTAAACAATAAAGTAAAAAAACAAAGAAAATGTATCAATTTACATGAAAATAATAAAACGCAAAAAAAAAACACTAAATGGCGTCGGAGTGTTAAATAACACAAAATATGGCTTCGGAGTGTTAAATAACACTAAATATGGCTTCGAAGTGTTAATAAACACTAATTATGGCTTCGGCGTGTTAATAAACACTAATTATGGCTTCTAAGTGTTAATAAACACTAAATATGGCTTCGCCGTGTTAATAAACACTAATTATGGCTTCTAAGTGTTAATAAACACTAAATATGGCTTCGACGTGTTAATAAACACTAATTATGGCTTCGGCGTGTTAATAAACACTAAATATGGCTTCGAAGTGTTAAATAACACCAAAATATGGCTTCGGTATGTTAAATAACCTTAATGGCGTGAAGTTAAAAATTGTCAAAATTAAAACAATGGCGATGGAATAGCTCAACATAAATTGTGTCAATTGCAAATAAAAGCGATATAATTTACTCCAAAATGAAAACCGAAGTAGTAAACCATAAAGATAATCACAATAAAAGTAAAAGTAAAGTGAAATTGTATAGATAAAACTTACATGCTACTATCGTGTCTCAATTCATGAATATATCAAATGATGACATAGTACCACGTCATAATGTCAAGATGCAAATTAGTGCGCGCATCAACTATTTACGCCGAATAAAACGCATTTAAAATGCTCGAAACGAGGATATTTTCTCATGCAGTACATATAGTAATAAAACTAAAAGCAAAATGAAATTGTATCGATAAAACTTACATGATTCTATCAGTTTCAAACTGTTATCATTTGATGACGTAAAACCACGTCATAATGACGAGATGCCAATTAGTGCGCACAATGAACGAGACCCCGCCTATTTTCTCACGACGTGCACGGGACGAAGCATGACACTCCGAGCTGGAAACGCGAGAACTGAATCTGAAAATACAAAGGTAAGTTGTTGTAGAATTATTAATGCTTTACTCAGTTTTTATTAACAATATACTTTTTATTTTCTTAGGCTCCCAAATGGACCAAATTTTCGCCTATTTTCTTTCAAAGTGCACGGAACTAAGCATGACACACTGAGCTGGAATGCCAGAAAACGCGAGAACTGCATCTGAAAATACAAAGGTAAGTTGTTGCATAATTATTAACGCTTTACCGAGTTTTTATTAATAATATATTTTTTATTTTCTTTAGGCTACCAATTGGACCAAATTTCTGGGAGGAAAATAAGTAATTTTTCTGAATTTGTGTTATATTTGTTTTTAAAAAACCAAGCTGCTGTGTAAGTTATTCAAAAACAATAAATAAAAATCACTTGCTGCATATGAATATTAAATATTTTAAAATATAATGACCATGCATGTAAATTATTTAAAAAATAACAAATTTTTCAATTAAAAAAAAACAAAAAAAACCAAAAAAACCACAAAATCTACCACTAAAAGCTGTATAGGACAGCTTACACTCATTGACCCGAAAATAACCTCGGTTAAGCCAGTTAACCTTTTACATGAATCTTTAAAGGACCCGGGGTGCCCAAGCCCGGATCCTGATTAAGTTTACCTCAAACAATGGCGGCTCCTCTTCAAGTTGAATTATTCCTCGATTCCTGCAAAAACAAAAAAAGAAAAGAAAAAAACACAAAAAAGTACAAAAATACAAATAGAAATAAATAAAAATAAAAGCAATGGCGTCTTCAAGTTGTTGGCCTTCGTTAGTCCTTTCAACCTAAAAGTATATCAAATAGAAATAAATTAAAGCTAAACACTAGATAATAAAATTTAATTCAACTTACGACACGTATGGCATTCTATTTACTTAGGCACGTCGTTGAAATGTGTTGGATATCGCGTTCAACTAACAAAAATAAAATAAAACCAATAATAAATTAAACGCGAAACGAATTATCATACGTCAAAATGTGAGGCGAAATGAAAAATGGCCGCTTATTAACTCACTAACAAAGTAATAAATAAAAGTAAAACGATAAAATTTCATAAATTTCAACTTACGGTTGAAAGACGTGAGTAGTCCTGCCACCATGTTGCTTCTTTGTCGTTACGAAAACAATAATTAGCAATGAAAACGACGATAAATTTCACATAAAATAAAGCTTAAAGTACTACTAAAACAAAGCTAAAACCTTAGAAAAATCTTATGAATACCTAATGAGCAATTTTTGTCGATGTTGGATGCGATTTCCTGTTTTCTAGATGGAAAATTTTTTTGAATATTTAAGTAGATTGCGTCATAATCGTCATGCTGCTACCTAATGTCGATAATCTGAAACGTAAATAAAAACGCTTTAACTTCAGGAGTTCATAAAAAATAAAGTTTCATCTATTCACCACAGATGGCATCCGTGCTCGCCGCACATAATTCGATAAAATCAGAAGTAAATGAACCTCGAAATGAACCCATCATTTACTTCTGATATAATAAAGCAAAAGTTTAGCATAAAAATCTTCGCAAAAAGCACTGCTTTATTTTATGCTTATTTTTAACCGAGCAAATTACTACACGATGGGCGAAATTCGGCGAATATTTGTTCCTTCCTCCACAAAGGTGATCTCGCAACGTCGATTCAAAATAAGAAAATATATTTTTTTTACTTACGTTTTATTATAGAATTGGAATTTCTATCTTTATATTACTAAAAGATACCAAAACAATATACAAACAAATAAAATAAATAAATAAATAAATAAATAGTTGATTATAAACGTGATAAAATCTTAGTTTTCGTACTCTTTCCTCAAATTTCTCTGCTCATTTAAATCAAAAGTAAATACATTTTACATTTGTTTTGATTAAATTTAAATTGAACTTTTGAACTGATAAAAATCGATCAAAAATGGCCACTACCAGCAACCACTTGTGCGTCCTGGGCATCGATATCGGCACGAGCAGCGTTAAACTTTCAGTAATTGAAAAGTCGACTCGTTTATTATTGCATTTGTGCTCGAAAGAAACCAACACAAACAACGCAAAAATTTCCCTTGCAGATGGTACGGACGAACAGGATGTTTCCAACATTTTCTCCGCATTACACGACTGTCTGGTACAGATTAACGAGTGGGCGGATCGGATCGACACAATTGCGGTCACTGGACAAATGCACGGTGTCGTATTATGGCAGCATAAAGAGAATTTTTGGTGCGCACAATCGCAAAAATTTCAATTTAACGAAATAAGTCCACTGTATACGTGGCAAGACGCCCGCTGCTCTCGCAAATTCCTCGCCACCCTTCCACCCGATCCGCACTCGTCGATATCGACCGGTTTTGGCTGCGCTACTTTATTTTGGTTGCACGAAAATCACCCACAATTTCTATCTAAATTCAACCGTGCAGGAACAATACAAGATTTGCTCGTTGTTGCGTTATGTAATTTATCTTTTCCACTGATGAGCGAACAAAACGCGGCCAGTTGGGGCTATTTCGATTTAATTAATACCACCTGGAATCTAGAAAAGTAATGGAAAAAATAACATTTAAACAAAATACAAATATAACTCATTTCAAATTACAGACTTCGAAGTCACGATTTCCCAACACATTTTCTTCCAAAAATAAAGACATCTGGCTCCCATGCCGGAAAATTAACCCACGACTGGTTTCGAATCAAAAGCGGCGCCCAAGTCGGTGTAGCTCTCGGTGATTTCCAATGCGCTTTTTACGCCTTACACGAACGAGATACCGACGCAGGTAAAAAGAAAACAAACTGTAACCTTCACGTTAAACCAAGATGTGTTTTACATCTTGCTTTTTATAGTACTAAATATAAGCACGAGCGCCCAATTGGCAGTACTGATGCCAACAAATTTCATTCCTGGACCGCCTTTTCCCGCCGTCATATGGGCTCCGTACTTCGAAGGCCGTTTCCTGGCCGAAGCGGCATCTCTGAATGGTGGAAATGTGTTGGCGACATTCGTCACGATGCTCCGAGAGTGGCTCGGAGCATTAGATGTCCAAGTCCCCTCCGAATTCGACATCTGGAACAAACTCTTGTCGACCTCCGAGATTTCCACCGGCGATTTAAACGTTTCTCCCACTATATTCGGAGAAAGGCATTTACCGGAAATGTGCGGGTCCATTACCAATATTAATCCGACGAATATATCGTTAGGTAACCTGTAAAAAAGAAATTAATTTGATTAATACTCAAAAAATCAAATTTTCTCGTAGATAATGTTTTCCATGCCTTGTGTACTGGTTTGGTGAGCAATCTGCGACGTTTAATGCCCGACGAAGTGTGGGAAAAAGCAAACATCGATCGTATTGTGGCCACTGGATCGGTCGTTGCACGAAATACGATCGTCCGAGAAGAAATTCAACGCCAATTTACTAAAATTCCCGTGGTCGTGAGAGAGGAGTGTGACGCAGCGACTGGTGCTGCTCTAGTTATGATTAAATCCTAACTTATGTTAGTCTTTCACATTTATTTACAGCGTGAAAGCAGGACGAGTATTTGATACAAATGTGTCTTAAATTATGCCAAAAAATGTTATAAATGAAATAAAAAATAAGTGAAAAGCTGCCATTTTTTCATGCAAGATTCTATCGTTTTAACTATCACAGCAAACTCGATTAAAAACGATTGTCGCCTCCCTTCCTCGCATCAATCCTTTTGCATAGTACATTAAATCAATATAGCGCAACTACATTTTAAGAGAACGACCGGTTTGCTGACCCGAATGAAATCTGTCGACGAATGATCGAACAATTTCGCTGGTGATTTCGATGTCGTCTTCAAGTTCGTAGCATTTGCCTTCCGGAATGTCGACGATGATGAGAAGCGGGACGGCATCTTCTAATTCCGCAAATTCTCTAAGAGATTCGCAGACTTCAGACTGTAAAATTAAAAAAATTAATTAAGAAATCAATGTTCTTTTTAAATTCTTTTATATAATGAAATACCTCGGCTCCTACAAAAAACAACAGTGTTTCGTCTTTATGAGTATTTTCCTCGGCTATGGGTAGCAAAAGATTGTGACACGCCTCTACTTCCTTCTTGTCACCCTCTATTACATCCAAGATACTACATGAGTTTTATATTTTTAAAAAATTGACGGTTTTTACTAACCGCAAAACAAAACCAAACAAGGTGCATCGTTCAATTTCATTCCAAACTTCTCAGTCAACTCGTTAACCAAACTTGGACGCCACGGAAAGTTCTAAAATTAAATTACAATGAATTTCTAATTTAAAAAAATAAAAATCTTATTTGTTCTTTATACTTTTCCTTCCAAATCCGCCGACACTTCGAACCTCCCATCCTTCGTTATGATGTTATTTTTCTCATCTAACAACACCAAACTAGGAATACCTGCAATAAACCAAAAAAAATCAATAATCAAACAAAATAATTGACTAAAAATTAAAATTATTTTAGTTACCTTGCACCCCAAACAACATGGTAAACTCTTTTCTTAGTTTTTCCTCACTGAATGGGATGGCTAACCACGGCATCGAACTGTAACAAAGTTCAAACGATTCCCGACTCCTATCCGAGCTGACAAAAATTATCTCAAAATCTTTTAGATTTCTTCGAACGTTTTCATACATTTGAATCAACTGTGGGGTGAAGGCTTTGCAAGGCGGACACTGCAATTATCAAATAAAAATAAAAATAAAAATAAAAATAAAAATAAAAATAAAAATAAAAATACTCATCACAATTTCTAATAATCTTACCCAATTCGCTGAGAAATAAATTCCCTTAATGCGGTTCTTTAACATGCACATGGAAATTGAGTCATTATTTCGAGAGATCAACTGAGTTGTTGACAAAACATCTTCAATTGTCCTCGGTCGCCATGGGAACTCCGCAGCTTTGGGGTCGTCAGCCACCAACTCCCGTCCATTGCTCGTTATCACGCATCCCGAATCTGCTTCAATGAGAATAAGTGCAGGAATGCTTTTAACGCCAAACTTTCTCGGTAAACGAGTCTGAGAAACAAAATAAAGTAAAAATTAGGTCATAACCTACTGCGATGGTGCAAAAAACACATAAAAAATGATGTATTTACCTTTCGTTCCTTGTCATCAAATGGGATTGAAAACCAGGGCATGTTTTGAAAAAAAATCTGGAATTCATTTTCCTCAGTATCCGCGCTTACGTACACGATTTCTAACCTGTGACTTGTTTTGTTAACTTTAAAATTCTTGTAGAAATTGATCAATTCCGTTGTGAAGGATCGGCACGGCGGGCACCAGTGTGCTGAAAAATAGAGCGCGATGACTCCGGACAAACTTGACACTTGAACTGTATCGCCATTGTTTCTCACGAGTTGATCTCCCAAAAGTTTCTTAATTGGCGAATCGGCCATGTTTACGATGCAAACACCACCATCCTTTTACAAACAACGACGAACCTTTACCATCTCATGCGATCGCGTTATTACACTCGATAAATACTAAAACGATCAGTCATTTCATTCGCTCGTGGTATGAGACCACGCCACTAAACGCTAGTAAAATAACACGCACTAGCGTCATCTGTTGACAGTTTTTAACAATTATTTTATTCCAGAATAAAGTTCAGAAAAAAATTTAAAAGAACGAAAAATGCGTACCGCAAAAACAAATGTAAAAATTATCAAAAAAAAAGCAAGAAAAGTGACATCTTTATAATACTTGTGGTAAATCATCATCATCATCACTCTCCTCCAAACCAATAGATCGATTAAAGCTTTCACTGTAAAAATCCTTGGTTAGGGACGGATCATTAAGCGCCCTGAATTTATGTACGACGGACGAGCAACTTCTTCGTTTATTTTTATTCGGTTTATTCGAAGGACTTTTAAAATCTTGGAAGGAGTCATATTCTTTGGACAAACTGAAATCAAAATAAGCATTAAACCTTGTTATCAACACCATTGCACCATAATTTCCTTACTCTTCTAAACTGTCACAGATAGTAATTTCTGGTGAGTTTTGAGTTTTTGGTTGTATTGATGAACTGTCTTCGTCTTCACTATCGGACACATAAACCACCAAATCCTTGCGAGATTTCCTATAAATAATCATTATTCACACTCTAACCCTAATTACATTAATTTGGTTAGTTTATACTCGGTACTGCACGACGCAATGCTTTCCATTTTCTTGTTTTCTTTATTTGCCTAAAAAATATATCTTAAAAATACAACTTGCAAACATAAAAATAGTGATTTAATACTACCTGTCCGTCATGAATACTAAAACCGCCGAACGTTGACGTCAAGCCCCCGGTAGCCTTCTATTTCGAATAAAACAAAGAATTTCAAAGTAAAATAACATAATTCCATTAATATACTAACCTCTAAGCTGTCTTCAAAATCATCGATTAACTCGTCGACCTCCATGTCGACTTTATTATTCCCTTGCATCATCTCTTTCGCTCTATTGCTGGACCACAAGCCTGTAGACCATTCTTTGTGCGTGTACTCCTTGTACTTATCAAATCCTTTATTTTCTTTCAGCTGGTTAATGAATTCAGTCTCCTTCAGAATTTTGTTTTCAACTCTCGCAATCTGAAAACAAATACATTGAACATCTTTCGTACCGGTAATTTAGTTGTATTCTTTAATGACTAACCTCTTTATTTATGAATTCATCGTCTGCTACGCCCTCACCAGTCGCGTCGTCGTCGTGCGAGAACATTAAATCATGATCGGATAATCCAAAAATATCTATAAATAATTTAATTTTAGATTCAAACATTATAGATCAAATAAAATTTTCACTCAAACTACCCAAACTGTGCAAGAAGGCGATGTGTTCATCCAACGCATCATTGGTTTTTCGTTGGCCCGTGTGCATATCTTGCAACTGCTTCTGAGTTTTCGAATATGTAACGTCTTCCAGTTGGAAAAGCGACCTCAACTCTTCTTTGGTGAAATATCTTTAGTGCAAAATAAACATTAATATATAAATATATTGTATTCTTGTTGATTAAAATACCGCATCGGATCCTGCGAGTCTTTGTTCGCTTGGCGAATAATTCCTTCTTTGAATATCTGTCTCCGATAAATTTTCTCTTCGATCGTGCTGCATGTAATTAGACGATAAATAACGACGGGCTTCTCTTGCCCAATTCGAAACGCGCGGTCCACAGCTTGGTTATCGACGGCTGGGTTCCAACTGGGATCCAAAATGATCACTCGGTCGGCCGCGGTTAAAGTCAGACCGACACCACCAACCTAGAATTATAAATTACCGATATAATGAAATGGAAACACGATAAGATAAAACAAATGATTTACTTTAGTCGTTAATAAGAATAAATCGTATTTGGCATTAGTTTGGAATTTATCAACTAATTTTCCGCGATCATTTAGATCGGAGATGGTGCCATCCAATCGCAACAAACTAAAGCCATTTTCCAGCAAGACTTTCTATATAAAAGTAAATTAACGAATTAAAAGAGTAAAATTGTGTTTTAAAGTTAATTTACCTGTAAAATGTTTAACAGTTTTCTACTCAAAGAAAAAATCAAACAGCGGTGACCGGTGCGCTTCAATTCAGTGACTAGCTTGAGTGTGAAACTAATTTTATTCGATTCCTCCAATAACATTTCCGACGGAATTTTATCTAAATTCTTATCAACGACGCTACGAGCACGGTCCGAAATATCCATACTTCTGCAAGAACAACGCAAGATCTAAATCATTCAATTCAAATCGATTTAAAAATTGATTTTACATGTCAAGATTATCAAAACCTAGAGTTTCGCAAGCGTGTTTTGGTAGTAAGCGAGGGTGATCGCAGATTTTCTTCATCACCGTCAGTTGGACAAGAGGCGACTTTTTGCTCATCAAAATCTACAAAAAAAAAAAAAATTATTTAGAGATGTAAAAAAATGTTTTAAAATGTAACTCACTTCTTTAACTTCATCCGACTTAAGAAAATCTAGGTAAAGTTTTTGCTGAAGTGGTGTCAAGAATAACCAAACGATAAAATCGTTTTTCTGAGCCATAGCTTTCGGTTTACTAAAAAAATATTCAATTATTGATCGAGAAATAAAATCGATTAAATCATGTATTGTTGTTTATAATTCCTACCAAATATTTTTGTTTTCCACTTGCTCTTGCGATGTGTTGTCTTTCAAAACCTGCGCCTTTGTTCGACGTAAAAAGTAAGGTTGAATTTTAGCGTATAAATGTGCGGCCATTTTTTCACCGATAGCCCGTTGGTTCGCTGTCGCATCTTTTTCTCTAGACTAAATAAAAATAAATAAATATTTACGAATACAGATGAAAATTATTTAACAATACCCTGACAATTGGCGTTTCATATTCAATTTTAAATGTCCTAACGGAGCCCAACAAACTGCCGAAGTGAACAAAATCGTAGAGACTCCATAATTCGCGCAAGTTATTCTGAACTGGGGTTCCGGTGAGCACAATTCGATTGGACGAATCAATTTTATGCAAGGCTTTGGTTGTCTGCGTAGGGTTTTTAATAGCATGAGCTTCATCCAAAATAATGTAATTCTAAAAAACAAAAAATTTAAAGCCTAAATCGCATTTTTTTTTAAATTATATTTCCTACCCATTTGAATGGTTTTCCGTAAAAAGTACTCAGTTTAACATTTTGAGAGCGAGCTATACCGTAGGTAGTTAATAAGACGCCTCCTCGGCGTTGAACTTTGTTCAAATTCGAGTCTCTATTACCAGTCGAGCCGTGATATTGAAAAACTTGCATCCCAGGCGCCCTAATATTAAATTAAATAAATTTTGTAAAAATATCAATATCATTAAATAATTTTTAAAAAAATTTCACAAATTACCATTCTTCAAACTCCTTTTCCCAAGTTGGAATTAGAGACAAAGGTAGCACGATGAGAACATTTTTTATGTGTTCCATATCAAACATTCCAGTTAAAAAGGCAATCACTTGAATTGTTTTACCTAACCTAAATTTAAATATTCAATTGGTAATAAATTAGTAACGCGTAATTATTTGGCTGTCGGATGAAATTACCCCATATCGTCGGCAATTACTCCTCCTTTTTTCATTCCAAATAATTTCCAGAGAAATAAAACACCGTCAATTTGGTAAGAGTACAACCTTATTTTAAGTTTGTTATACAAGTAGAAGTCGTTGCCTAAGCAAACCATTTCATCCTCGTCGTCTTCCGAGTCTTCGCCGTAGAGTTCTATATGTCGCTAGAAAAAAAAATGTCATTAAACCTCATGCCTAAAATACCTGTCTATTCTTTTGTACCTCCATTTTCTCAATTCGTTTTTTCAATTTTTCCGTTGGGTTCTTCGTGTAAACCGATTTTGCCAGTTCTAAGGCCGCTGAAACACGTCCGCTTTCGGCCAACTGTTTCATACGAATATCCTCATCACCCATTTTGTTCGAGTTTTTTGTTTTTCTGAAAACCAAACAATAAAATAACATTAACTAGCGAAAATTGTTTTACGGCAGCAGATTTTGGTACCTGAACCAGCCTGGACAAGTCAGAACGAGACGGAACACATGTGACCAGTGGAAAGTTGAAAAGAGCGCGAAAAAAACGATGCGTCGAGCAGGCGCATACAATTCTAGCGATGAGCGACACTACCGCCATCGAATGGCAATATTTGAAAACATTAGATCTTGCCACACAATGGAGTTGGCATTAAATCTAAATAAGTAAAACAAAAAATTTAAAAATATATTTCTACCATAGAATGTAATGGTAGGCTCGGCTCAGCTCGGCTCAGCTCGGCTCGGCCGAAATATATTCTAAGTTCTATCGGCCAATAGACCTTATACAATCGCTCACATACTGTATACTAGTAATAATGTAATAGTACGCTCATTACCTTTGTTCAATGCAGTTTTTCAAAAACAGAGATGGTGACAGAGATAAGACTGATGGAAATTATACAATTAATCAGATAATGCCAAATTTAGATAACATTTTTATTATATTTTTTTTTATAATTTTAATTTTTATCTGCAATAAAACAGACATTGATCTTTTTGTTTATTTCTAATTGAAATCTTCAGCAGAAATATATTTCTCCTCAAAAAAAGACATCACTTGCACTTTTATAACTCAACAGGTGAAGATGGAGAAATCATGTTTCTCTGTAAGCAGCGGAAGTAGGAGGGACTCACCGCAGCTGAATGAGGCGCTTCATCATCATTCTGAGCACTAATGAATGATCCATCAAATGTAATTCATTCATCTACTAAATTACAAAAAACTGATTAAATTATATCAGCAAAAATAAAAAAAAATAAATAAAAATAACTAAATAAAAACAAAATATTTTTTTAAAAAAAAAACCCATAAATATCATTTCCTTCTTTTCTTTGTTGCAGTCGTATTGTACACCCGTTTTTGTTTGTTTTCTTTATTATAATTAAAAAAATTAAAAATCATAGTGCAGCATCCACTCTTGCACTTTTCTTCAGCAATTGCGCGTGCGCCACGTCCTTTGTGCTAAACTCGGTCGTCATTTCCGGCCGACAGGCAACAGCATTGGCGTTTCTGATCAAGGCAGACGACTGGAAGCTAAGGGGGGATCGGCGAGAGTGCATCAAAAGATGCTCTAAACACCTCTTGTAAACATGGTTACAGATACTCCCGCGATAAATAGCGCCACAATCGCAACAGTAGACAGCGAGCGTGAAACTTGGGGCAAGAAAGTGGATTTCCTTCTGTCTGTCATCGGTTTTGCAGTCGATTTAGCCAATGTGTGGCGCTTTCCTTACCTGTGCTACAAGAACGGGGGTGGTAGGTTTCCTCCAAAAGTGATAAAAAAAAAAAAAAAAAAAAAAAAAAAAAAAAAAATAACCTTCCGTTGACAATAGGTAACTTTCTAGGTGCCTTCCTCATTCCGTACTTGGCCATGCTCTGTCTTGGAGGCATTCCTCTTTTCTACATGGAACTCGTCCTCGGCCAATACAACCGGAAAGGCGCCATCACCTGTTGGGGTCGTCTCGTGCCTCTGCTCAAAGGTAAAACTCATTATCCACTTTACAATTTCAATACGTATCATTTTTACCTCAAAAGACAATTGGCTAAAGGTGAAGCGAAGGTGAAATTGATGCGCGCGCACTTTTCCCAACCCATCGATTGAATAACTGATTAATTATTCCGCTTCGCTTCGACTCGTCTTTCCACTTAAACAGCTCAAAAAGGAAACTTTCAAGCTGGTGCATGTTGATATAAAAAGACAAAGGTCAATTATTGACCTCCAAGTGCTCTAAGATGGAGTAAGACGTTGCTGTCTACAAGAGAAATTGGTTTAAGAACAAATTCTAGTCGCATCGCAGCCTTAATGGATTCTACATGCTGGACGTATTTCGAGTGCTTTTACTCCTTAGTCTTTCTTTCTTTCTTTCTTTCTTTCACTTTCAAAGTGATTGTAAGAGGGATGGGGGTAAAAGCATGACGCGATGCTGGGAGAATGTCAATTATAGATCGATCGGGGTCGGCTGTTGCACACTTGTTGATGATATGGGCCGGAGATGAAATAGTTTCCGTTGTTTTGTGTTTATGTTGGCGCAGGTATTGGATATGCAGTTGCACTCATCGCCTTCTACGTGGATTTCTATTACAACGTGATCATCGCTTGGGCTTTGCATTTTTTCTTCGCTTCATTTACTTCTTCATTGCCGTGGACGCACTGCCATAATCCGTGGAATACGCGCTCATGCGTCGAAGTGGAGACCTCCTACCATGCCAATAGTAGTTTCCAATTAGATAAAAACGAATTTAATTCGTCGAGAAATTTCACGTACAGCGACGAATCTATGGATACGAGTAGAACGAGCGTTGTTGACAGGATAAACGAAACGTCGCCTGCTATGGAATACTTCAAGTATGTTCTAAGCATCGATGGCGAGAGAGATGGAAAGTTGAGAAATTCTAAGAAAAGCAATAAAAATTCTCAATTTTCAGAAGAAAAAAAAGATTTACTTGTTTGTAAAATGTAAAATATCAAATATCACATTTTAATTGCATTTCCAAGCAAGAAAACCTTGTTTTTCGATGTTTTTTTGTTTTCTAATAAGAAATTCTTCAACAGCCGTGCTATGTTGGAGTTGCATCTGAGTGGCGGCATCGAGCATCTGGGCGACATCAAGTGGGATTTAGCACTTTGTTTGCTTCTTGTCTATCTCATTTGTTATTTCAGTTTATGGAAAGGGATTTCCACTTCGGGAAAAGTGAGTTTTCTTCCCTCTAATACTCGTGGCTATCGTATAACTCGTCGTTCTGTGTTTAACAGGTGGTTTGGTTTACGGCGCTTTTCCCATATGTCGTTTTACTCATTCTTCTCGTGCGAGGCGTGACGCTTCCAGGAGCCCGGGACGGGATTTACTTTTACCTCACTCCCAACTTCAACTCGCTGCTCAAAGCCGACGTGGGTGGTAGTTTCGGATCAATAAGATGTTGTTGTGCACCCCTCGTTAGCATTGCTTGACTGCCCCTCGCAGTGCACGCGTGATTTCCTTTCCCAAATATCGATCTTTTCCCTCAAATCCACCAAAACATTTTTTTTTTATATATATATATATATATATATTCATAGGTATGGGTGGACGCTGCTACGCAGGTCTTCTTTTCGCTCGGTCCGGGCTTTGGAGTTCTTTTGGCCTATGCGAGTTACAACAAGTTCCATAATAATGTCTACAAGTAAAAAAAATAAAAAAAAATAAATAAATAAATAAATAAATAAATAAATTCATTTTAAATTGTCAGAGATGCCATTCTAACGAGCATCATCAATTCAGCCACTAGTTTCTTATCTGGGTTTGTCATCTTCTCAGTATTAGGTTACATGGCGCATGAACAGAATAAACGTGTTGAAGATGTGGCTACTGAAGGTTAATAATTGATTTTTTATTTTTTTTTTTTATTTGTTTACATTTTTGAATGTTGAAGGTCCCGGTTTGGTGTTTGTGGTTTACCCAGAAGCCATTTCCACAATGCCAGGTTCGACTTTCTGGGCCCTCATATTTTTTATGATGTTACTTACACTTGGTTTGGACAGTTCGGTATGTTTTTGCTTATTGGGAAATAAATATAAATAAAATAATGACTTTTAAGTTCGGTGGTTCGGAGGCGATTATCACAGCTTTAAGCGACGAGTTTGCAATAATAGGAAATCATCGAGAAATATTTGTAGCTATTTTGTTCACAATTTATTTTATTGTGGGACTTGCGAGTTGCACTCAGGTACGTTAAGTGCTTTAGACCGCAAAACAAGATTTACTTGTTTATGAATATGATATTTACAGTTTACGTCTCGTAAAGTGTATTTTTACACGTAAATGTTTGATTTTCTTTGCATTTACATTATTACGAACAAGTAAATCTAGTTTTTTTGGATGTGTATGATGCAGTCCTCGGTCAATTTGTTTTCAGGGTGGTGCATACGTGGTTCAATTACTCGATCGTTATGCAGCTGGATATTCAATTTTGTTTGCAGTTTTCTTCGAAGCGATTGCAGTCTCGTGGATTTATGGTAAGAAAATTTCATTAGAAAATTAATTTACATTAATCCGGTTAAAAAAAAG
>JH431808.1:145281-158369 GCA_000239455.1 Strigamia maritima
TTTATTTTTTTTTTTGTTCTTTAGGAATCGATCGATTTTGTAACGATATTAATGAAATGATGGGATTTTATCCGGGCGCGTATTGGAGAATTTGCTGGAAATTTGTGGCGCCGGCTTTTATTTTGGTAAGGAAATGAAAACAAAGAGAAATAAAAGGGAAAATGTGGCCACTCATCGTTGAAATAACATTTCGCTTATTCATTTTATCAGTGCATTGTCATTTATGGGCTTATGTCGCACGAGCCACTTACCTACGAAAAATATGTTTATCCGGAATGGGCAAATCAAGTTGGATGGATGATAGCAGCATCATCGGTGCTGTGCATTCCGACTGTGGCAGTATGGAGTTTAGCAACGACACCTGGGTCATTCAAACAAGTAAAACATTCTAGAAAAAAACTGTTAAATTCAAAAGAACCTTACAAAACACTTTCATATCGTGATTGAATAAGACTAATTACTCCGCATTTAATCGATTTTTCCTTATTAAGTAATTCTTTTCACAAAAATAAAAATAATCGAATTCTTAACGATTTCCAGTCAATTAAAAATCCTATTTCTACTTACTACTCATAGAATGACATCATTAATTTTAAATTTTCCACCTTTCATTATATTTTTTTAGAGAATTAAAACATTGACGACCCCGTGGAAAGACAGTCAAGTGCAGTCGAACATCCAACACGAAAGAAATAACGTTAAATTGACCTCGGAAACAGAAGAAAACGTCAACGTGTGACTATAAATTCATTGACTATGAATTAAGGGACCAAAAAAATTAAAAATAAATAACAAATACAAGTTTTTAACTATGCAGTTGTCATTATCCCTTATCGTATTTACTCTTTTTAATCAAGTAGCCATCAGTTGTTGCCTGTATTTTGATGGATCGAGCAATACTCATAGCGGGTACCATTTTCTACAATATTAACGCAGGGACCAAACCAAATGGACCAAAACAGATTAAAAAATAATGTTTAATATTGTTTTAATGTATGCTCACTGTATAAATATTACATAAATTTAAATAAATAGAAATTAATAAAGTTCAATGCCCCGATTTTTATTTCCTATTACTTTCCTATTACTTTAACATCTGCAACCTAAAAATTCAACACCCACGTTTCGTATTCAAAAAAAGGAAATAGAATCGTCCTTTTGTGCGACAAATAAAAGGATTCAGCCATTCAGAGTAAAAAACATCCATCGTTTTATTCAAATTCAGACTCAACTCGTGACATCGCGCATCTATCCAGCTGACCATATAGGCCTAGTGACGAAATTTGCAACCTGCGACAGCGCATGATGAAGGCGATCGAACACGACGACGGAGAACACGGAAAACAAGTGGAACGAGCTGCTTCCGAGCCAAATAAAAGCCGTTGGGAGCTCCAGTTCGAACCATATTCGTATACCGAAAGTGTTTCCATAGCTGGTACCGAACTGGGCGGTTTGAATTGTGTTTACCTGGCTGAATGCACGTACGACGCAGAACAACGTTTCCTGCAGCGTCTGCTTCTCGAGCCCAAACTCACCCCACTGTGGTTCAGCACGACAACATTCCTCGTGATCGACTCGACCCGTAAACGTTATAAGGACTTGATTCTCCTCAGGCCGAAATTGAAAACCAGTTCTTTCTCCGAGACTGTTCTAATCTTCCCCAAGGCCGTCCGCCACGTCTTCACCACGACCGTTACATACAACAAGCAATGGCGTGTGACCAAGTGGTACACTTCCGGAATAGAGTTGAGTCCTGGTAAAAATGCGAAGCGGAAGACAACAACTCATCGCAGTCGTGATGAATAAAGTGAAGAATAAAAAATTAAAAAATCCGTTACATTCCAGTTTATTGTCGTTATTGTATAAAAAAAATAATAGAAATATATTGAAATAACAAATCTCTGCCATTTTCTCTGTACGTCACTGCCGAATAAACAAATTCTTGTCAATTTAATTTCAACAGGAAAAAATGTGGCATATGTTTATTTCCACTTTGCATAGATGTCATAGAAAAGTATCTACAATGCCATATTTCAAGTCATTCATGACTCGTGGGGGAAAAAAAATAAAAAAACTATAAAATATCACACAAACTTTGGGTGAGAAAATTCAGTCCTCAATTTATGAGCAACAATATACAAATAGATTACCAATCAAGTATGAAAAAAACGGAAAAAGAAAAATACGAATGGTTTCGTCATATTGAAAGATAATCAGACCCGGATAGTTTTCATTCCTTTATGACGTTTTAAACTTAGAAAACTAGAATAATTGAAAACACCTTACGTCTAAATAATCACAAAAACTCAGTCCCCTTGTGTTCCCGTTGATTTGCGGTGGTGCGATGAAGAACGCGTGCGCTTATGTAGGCGCTTGTGGAAATTCTGGGCAAAAGAATTTACGATGGAAAGAACGAAGTATATTATCATGACGATGACGAACTTCTCGAATACCCAGCTCAACCAACTTCCCTCCTGCAAAAGAAAATAAAATTTATTTTTCATTGTTTTTTTTTATTTTCTTTTTATATTTTGATCAATTTTTGTACCGTTTTAGCAGGAGCGCCCGCTTTCCTGTGTAATTTAGCTTTTTGTTTCACAAGAAATTCCTTGAATGGAGCTTGCAGATATTGACCCACGTATGGGATGTAACTGAATTAAATTAATCGTTTTTCAACGTGTTTGCATTTTCGTTTTAAGTTCAATTTACTTGATGCCATTGACAGCTTTAGCGACCATTTCCTCGTTGAACGCAATTATGACAAATAGCTTTTGAATATGCATTTTAATGACTGCTTTACCAATTAACGTTGCACCGAAAAAAGTCCAAAATGGTACAAGAAAATGCCCGCAAGTAATACCAGCCAAATCAAACAGCGGATTTGGAATCTGAAAAAATTAAAAAAAATAAATAAATAAATAAATAACAAATCTAAAACCAAAATAATAATTGAAATTACTGATGCGCAAGCTAGGATTCCAAAAAATCCAACTTTTTCTATAAGGTTTTGCACTACGAGTTTGGCACGATCCAGCGTTGACTATTTAACATAAAAAAAATCAATTATTCATTCGACTTAATACTTAATTGATATTCATGCTAACCTGACTATTTTCGTTGTTTTCCTGTCGCATTATCTGTTCATATTCTTCTAAATCCACATCATCGGGATCAATAACGGATAACCTTGCTTTAATAATAAAACCACGTTAATATCGCATAAAAAGCAACAAAAATGAATTAACTCACCAGCTCGTGCCATAAAATATGGCGGTAACTCCCCAAGGGCTGTACCAGCGCCCTATAGTCACAATTAATTTAATTAATAATAATAATTAAACAATTCAATTCGTTTTTAAGTCGAAACTTACCCACATGAAAGCCTCTAGTCTGACTTTACTCATAACATCCCAAATAGTTACCGCCAGCGTTTTCACCGAGACCCCATCCTCCGGACAGATTATTCTAAAATACAATTCAGAATTATTAATAAAAATTAAATTTGCATTTTTTATGATTTCGCACTCGTCTGGGTAGGGCGGTTCTGGAAAATGTAAACTACCGCATTCATTTGCAGCTAAAGTTACAGTTGCTATATGTGGACCCTGGAAATACATTTAAAAAATGTAATAAAAATAATTAATTTCGAGTAATTAAATTACCAAATACAGCAGGAACGTGTGTAGACCCGTTCCGAGGCCTATTGATGATAAAACGCCGAGTCCAACCCAATATGCGTACCAAACAAATTTTTTTTGAATACTGAAAATAAACTAAAACAACAAATTTTTTTTAAAATAAAATTTCATTTAACAATTTTTCTTAGAAATTTACTTTTTGATGTGGTCCTTGAAAATGGTAAGCGATGAAACTAAGTAACATAACTAGAAAGATTACGAGTACCGAGCGACGATGCCGCCATAATCTAAAAATAATAAAAATCAATTGAATTTTTCCAACGATTTCGCATTAAATAACTCACTTAAGACTATAATTTTGTAACAAAATTAAACATTCCCTTAAAAAGTAATTAATAGTTAAAATCGGTCTTCTCCACAGAACAATTCCCTCTCTTTCCTCCTTTTCTTTCAAACGTTTCAAAATCGAGGAATTGCATTCCGTGGGCGTTTGCCCGTTTTTTTCACTCGTTGTGCCGCTATTCTTCCTTTTCGTTAATTTACCATCTGCCATCGTCAACTTCTGGGTACGTTCATTCGATTTTTTTATAGGAATTATCTGCAAATAATTGAAAAACAAATTAAAAACTAGACTTTTAAAATTTAAATACACAACAAAACCCATATATCAATGCCAAAACCTATTATACCTCAATTACCACATTACTCATCCTTTTTTCTAGTCTTTTGTCTGCAATCAGACTTTATCCCAATATTGAGCAATGCCTAAGTTTAACGTACTTTTGGGCCAAGATTAAAGTCCGCTTTCGACAATTTAAACCGACCTCCCCTCACCCGATGAATTTAGAAGGCCAAATTAAATATTTGCGGCTAAAATAAACATGTTTTCTATATTCTAAAATTGCATAATCGAGCAAAAACGTTGCCAAAATATCACCTGACCTGTCTAAATTCATCTTTGTGTCTCACTTAATAAGTTTACCTGCACCGTGTTTGTTTTTTGTCACTTATTCAACGGATCGCTGGATGGAACTGGTCATCGCCACGTTGTAAGTTGTGTGCGGTGAAAAATGCCACATCATAGGGAAATGGTTTGGATTTTTTAAGCCTTTTCGACAAATCAGTTCCCAACAAATCCATTGAATTTGTGACGCTAGTTCCGGCCAATAAATACCTACCGATTTATTCTTGCGGGATATTACTGCGCTTTGTGAAGATGTTCCTTTTCGTTTGTGGCGATCAGAGCTTTCGTTAGCATTTTTCTTTCGTTTTATCTTTCCTGATTCAATGCGCTTTTCCGAATGACTACCACCCATCAACTCAACGGCATCAATCTCATGTCTGCGGTTCGCAGCGCTGTCACATTGACAATTGAAACGGGGGAAATCAGCACTAGTGGCGCTGCACAAAGGACTCTTTTATTCATCATAATCCCCACTGTTAGTAATTAGCACTGGCCACTGACAAATTACTTTAATTAATAAACGACGATAAAAAAAAATGTTTTACAAAATGAATGTAATATTTCTTCCATTTTTAATACAGCTTAAGATGGCCGGTGACTTTGTCGATAAGCGTAACTGGACCTTAAAAAATACATAAAAAATGTCGTTTTTTTAAAAATAAATTCTTAATATTGGAACTTGGAAGCAAAATATAATACCAGGGCCTACTCCTAACACTGTCCGCGTACCGCTCGCAATTTGTGTACGACCGGCATCGCGGATTAAACTAGTTACGAGCCCTACAACGCGAGCTTCTTTTTCCAATTGGAGACTAAAAATCAAAATTTTTAATTATAAAACACTCCGTTTCATAATTATATTGTTTCCAAACTCACAGTTGTTCTTCATCATCCGCTTTCACTACAATTTTCGGTTGGCCGCAGTCTTCCCATTTCATCAACATCGATGGATTTTTGAATATTAATTTTTTAATAACATCTGCAGTTGCGTGACAGCACTTAAAACCAAATACAAACATTATTTTTCGTTTTTATTTATATAATAATTTTCCATCTATACTTTACCTGTGCCGCCGCCTTTCCTTTACCTAAATTTAAATCTTTTCGGACAACTAAAATGAGTTTATATTCGGCACCATCACTCGCTGCTATAAGAGGCTACAAAATAAAAATAAAATTTTTTTATCAGTGATTAAAGTATTAAGATAAAGATAAGAGCTATTATACTTCAGCGGGTGGTTCCGGTGATGATATATTCGTATTTTTGTTCGTGAGGGAGTTAAATGATTTCAAACGTGATGCTTGCACCGAGGCATGTCTAGAACGGAGAATCCAACCTAGTACTGTACCGCACGCTAATCCCGTTACCATACCGGCAATGGTTGCAATGTGTTTAAAATAAATACTGCCATTAATGTTGTCCATCATCTTCACCATTCAGTCAAAATTTGAGAAAACATGGTTGTTGAACCGGAAACAACATTGATTCCTACCCTCCTGCCATCTATGAAAAACGACCGAAACATTAAATAAAGTTACTGCCCTTTCTTCAGAGATGGCGATAAAATGGGCATCGTCATAAAATATTGTCAAATATTGTAAAACGGCATACGTATTTACGTCATAAACTTAAGCTCCACCTTTTCAATGGAGACGACTATTATTTGTAGCAGTATTTTGGTTAAGCTGGGATTTTAGTCTCCACGTTAGTGATCACGTTCATCCTGTTTTTAATATTTTACTGTATGTAAATTGACTTGAAATGGGTGTATTCGATAATGTGAAGTCCTTGTACGACGCTGGACTCCATTCCAATGTGATCAGCTTGGTAAACAAAAAATGATCAGGTGTCTTTACAATGTCTCATTAACATTGTTATTTCAGGTACCCTTACTTCTCTCCGTAACGGAACATAATCAGAATGAATTGCTCTTATTGCCGCACAAATTCCAAATTTTGGTATATTACGCCGAATCTCTATATCAAATGCAGGATCACAAGAAAGCCGAAGTAAAAAAAATTGAATAAAAAAACAATCTCAGTCATAGAATAACTAAAATAACATTGAAATCTTCATCTTAGACTATATACAAAAGGGCTCTGCAATTAAAGAAGAGTATTATGAAAACCAAAGGAAAACCGGCAAGCGGATATTCCCAGCTTCAAGAAATGACATCCGAAATAGATATCAAATATCAAATAGCCATGTGTAACTGCCAAATGAAGCAATACTCGATAGCGATCACTGCTGTAATGAACTAATAGTTAAAAAAAAATTATTGGGTCAATTTTATTAATTGTTTTGTTTTTAATAGCTGGAGAGTATTCCTGGGAAACAACGCACTGCACGAGTGAATATGGCTTTAGCAAAAGCTTGTCAGCAAGTTGGAATGGAGAGATCGGCCATTACGGGATACAAAGAAGTGCTCAAGTGAGAAAAAAAATGATTTTAAGTATTAAGTTTTGATTTAAAAATATTTTTATTAGGGAATGTCCACTCGCTCTAGAAGCTGCTCAAGGTTTACTGTCTCTGGGAGTTAAAGGAGCCGAAGTGGCGTCTTTAATGCTCTCCGCAACTAGCACTATTCCTAATTCTGAATGGTAATTTGAAAGAAATAATGATCGAAGTATTGTTTTTGTTGGTTTAAATTTTTTTTTTTAAAGGCTTACAACGTGGGTAAAAGCGCACTCGCACATGCATTCTCGCGAATTTAGTCAAGCTGCGACGCTTTTTCGACAATTAGATAATCGATCGTCTCTACACGATAACATTGACGTGTTGGTTTGTTTGGGTGAAGCTTGCCATTACAACGGCGAACATAGAAACGCAATGGCCGTATTACAACGAGTAAAATTAATTATTAATCGACATTAGATCGTTATTAAAGCTTTTGTCAATTTAGGCTCATGCGCTGGATCCATCAGATTACAGAGGTATGGACATTTTGGCTTCTATTTTAGCCAAAGAAAAGAAAATTAAAGAATTGGAAAAGTAATTTAATTATTGTTACATTTTTAAGCGATTATATAGTGTAATGTTTTATTTTATCTTAATCTAGCTTGGCACCTTCGCTGCTGTGGATGTGGGAACAGCATCCGGAACCGTGGGTTGTTTTTGCTCATTTGTCTTTCGCAACTAAAAGAAATAACAGAGCAATTTACTTTGCACAGAAAGTAATAATTCAATTTCCACATGTTTTTTCGTCACTAACAATTCAATTTTCTAGGCATGCACGCTCAATCAACGCTGTATTGAAGCGCTTTTAGTCAAAGGCAACATTCTGCTCGACATTAAAAAAGTGCAAGAGGCTACTTTACACTTTCGTGAAGTTTTGAGGCTCGCTCCTTACCGTTTTGAAGGACACAAAGGTTTGGTGGATTGCTACACCGCTCTTCACCGCACTAGGGATTCAATCTCGTACGCTAGTAGTGCATGTAAACAATTGGGTCAAAGTTCCAGAGCTCTGGTGGTAAAAAAAAAAAAAATCAAATTGAACAAACGGAAGGATATTAATGGTGAAATAATTACAGTTGTACGCATCCGTGCTCGCAAAAGACCCAATTTCCGTAGATAAAGCCAAAACAGTGCTCGAGAAAGCTCTGAAATTGGAACCAATTTACCTCGATGCTGTTTACCAGCTCGCAGAGATCTACGAAAAAGAGAAACAATTTGATAAAGGCATCGAACTGTGAGTTGATATATCACCTAACCTCGTATTTTGTGTCTGATTGATCTTTTCTTTACAGACTCCGCAAACAAGTGGCTCTTCAGAGCACTTGTCGTTTGCATCAAATGCTCGGAGATTTCTTAGTACGAACCAACGAGCCTGAAAAAGCTCTCGATCACTACAGCGCCGCGCTAAAGTAGGTGGCAGTTTTATATTTCTTACCTTTTCTCAATTTATTTTTTATTTTATAGCTTAGATCCGAATAATAGCCGAGCTCTGGAAGGGCTTCAAAGAGTTGAACAACATTCTGATCCTCTGGATAATGCGTACGACATAGAAGTTGAAGACATGGCTGATTCGGATAACGAAGTAGATATTTTTTAAATATTTCAGTTATTTGAATTATTTAAGTTTTTTTTCCCCCAGGCGGATCTAGAAGAAAGTGAAGTAGAAGCAGTGTGGTCCGATGTTGATTTTCCTTAATTTTCGTACAGTAGTGTTTATGAAATTAATAAAAACTCCAATGTTTTAAACCTTACGAATTGTAGGATGCTTTATTGTGAAAAAAATATCCACAGATATAACCAGAGTAGAAAACAAAAGCAATAAATAACTTCTATATACAACACAACATTGAAATGAAAAATAGGGAAGGGGTTTAGGAAGGAGGGGGGGGGGGTTTGGACTTGGGCGAGTATTTTTGTGGAAAACACAATTTGGTTGGATGAGGAGATCGAAAACAAAGTATGATATAATAATAATATTAATTGAAAAAAATCTATACAACAAAAAGGTTAAATTGGTCAAATTATGTGATTATTTTTTTAAAAAAAAAAGGAAATCAAAGAGACAAATACACATCACATTATTATAGGCATTATTTTGCTCTTTCAAAGTATTTTGAACTAAAACCCACGTATGATTAGAGTGAGTAAGTAGTGAAAACACGAATTTCAATTAACTATCCAAATTACGTTTGTCACATTTAAAAAGACGAGGGAAAATTAATAAAATAAAAAAGAAAAAAAAAAAGTCCAAGATAGAAAAAACTATTTACAATGTTGGATGGACGCAAATCACAAAACAGATTGCGCGACTGTCTCAGAAATAAAAATAATAATAAAAATCCTACTAAAATGGCGATTATTATACCAATTTAGGTAAAGCAATTCACAGCCAAAACAAAAATGAATTTTCAAAAAAAGATAAATTTTTGCTCATTATTCTAATATTCTTACATAAAATTTTTTAAAAAAAAGAAGCAAACGTTCCTAAACAGTCGCTAAAATTAAAAGACTCGTTTTAAAAACAGCACAGACAACAAACAGTAGTGACCACAATTTACAACACTTCGTAGAAATGTGACCTATGTACCAACACTTTTGGCCCACCCTGGCAAACTTAATAATGGAGAAGAATGAGAAGAAAAAAGGTAAGGCAACATAAGCATAAACAACATGGCGTCCAACCCAGATTTTTTTTTTTTTCGCTTATTACCAAATAAATAAATAATAATTATTATATAAAAAAAAACCAAATTATCTAATTTAAAAATGTTTAAACTCTAAATAACAGTCACGTGTATCTACTTTCATAATAATAATAATAAAAAAAAAAATTTAAATATCCAAAGCCACTTTCTTCAATAGATATCCCAACTAATAAAAAAATGAAAACAAAAAGAATAAAAAAAAAAATAATCAGTTGTTGGAAGAAAGTTATCACATTATATTGACGTTGTGTTTATGCACAACTCAGAAATCCCGGCTCACAGCTCTTGAAATTAAAACGAGACTGGGTAGTAAAATGGTGGGATGGGGCCACGTGATATGCAATCAGCCGAACGTCCAGCTTCCCGGGGCTTCAGAAGACCCCTAGATTCCCGACACAAATGACAAGATGAAAAAGGCAGCTGTGAAAGCACGAGAAGAAGTCGAAAACGAAGGAGCCAGGCAAAATAAATTTTGTGTTTTTTTTTTTTTTTTTTTTGTTTTTGTTTTTTTGTTTTTTTTCAGTTTTCCAAGCACTTTGATCCTCGCCGAAGTCGAAACTTATTTCTTCCTTTCTTTTCATTTACTAATTTTTCTTTTTTTTCTTTTCATTTTTTTTAAATAAAAAAAAATCTTTAAAGGCAGTGGCAAACCACAGAAGCAACGCCAACTCACAAGTACAACAAAACCAGAAATTTGTGAAATGACAATCGCTCTTTGACTCTCCACTGCTTCTTCCTTTCGAGTCGTTTCATTTAATTTCAGACGGCAGAGGGCAGTTGCACACTGCATGTGGGCGGCATCAAGAAACAAAACACGCCAACGACCGATTGCCCAGTCCACGATTGCAGTGGCGCCCGTCCTTTCAGTCCCAACCGTTCTCCTTAATCATGTGCGCCAGTTCGATTATGTATTTACCCTCTTTGTATTTCTGACTCGATTCGAACGCGTGTTCCTATAAAAATAAAATAAAATAAAAAAATAAATAAAAAAATAAATAAAAAATCTTTCTTAAAAGATTTACGACCGAGACAATAATCGTGCGTCACGTGCAACGAGTAAATTTCCTGAGAAAAATATTTTAAAAAATACTCACATATTTCCATCCCAATGTAGTCTTGCAACACTCGCAATAAATGTCAGCTACGGCATGAAGACCAGTTAGTAAAACACGTTCTTCGGCTGGACCACAACCGACGTTCACTCTAACAAAAAAAATTTAAAAAAATTTAAAAAAATTAAATTTTGCAACCATATTGACTTAAATTATGCAAATTATTCCATTCTAACAACCCAATCGTCATTTAGTTAAATTTTCATCGCCAGACTGAAAAAACTGTATCCGCTTAACGCCAATCATTCACCCCTTTTATGTTCTACTTTTAACGGTCCCCGCCTACACTCAGTCTTTGGCATCAATCCAATTAATACAAAAAAAAAAAAAAAATTAAAATTCTAAATATATTTCAACCAAAAACCACATTCGGTTTTCAGTTTCATTACTTATCGATAGATCGATCGCGTAGAGGTCACCTACCCCCATTTGACGGGGCGCCGAATGCCGTGTCACGAGGGACGCGACCTTCAACTTACTAAACTGCCGTATAGGGGAAACAATGGCTGGCAACTGGCCAACCAACATCCAAAAAGATGGGGTTAAAAAGTGCGAGGGAACGTCTCAAAATCATCGAATTTCTCTCTACATATACTTACACCGAATTGAAGAGATAAGCGCGTCCTTGACTTCCTTGGAACGACTAAAAAAAAAAAAAAAAAATAAAATAAATAAATAAATAAATAAAAAATAAAATAAACAAACAAATAAATGAATAAATTAGTCCAAACACCTGACGGGTAATTTTGGCAAATTTCTTGGCATTAAAAATAGATTTTTATTCCTGTGGTCTGTGCGCAACTCAGCCAAAATTGAGTAGCGAGAATAAACACAAATCTTACGACTAAAAGGATGTTAGATACAGGAAGGATTTGCTATATAATACATATGGCGTGATTCGGTTCAATGATGTTTATTCAATGAGGTTTGATAAGAGAACGAACAAAAACAAAAAAAAATTTTATTTATTATTATTATTATTATTATTATAACCCTTTGACAAAAAAAAAAATAATTAAAATTTCGACTCCTTCAATGAAATCACTTAATATATTTATTGAGTGACTAATAGTGCACTTTGGCTCTTTTCTTTCCCTCGAGTGCCAACGAACTCTCATTGCGAAACTAAACAAAGAAATTCATAACGAGTTATTCGTATTCGTATTCATATTTTAGGACTAGAAGTTACCGAATTTTCGATTTTTGATGGTTTTTGGTATTAAATAAACTGACTGACTGACTTTTTATTTTTTTGCGCTCAAAAACATACTTTTGGGGGAGGCTTATTTGTGTCATCACCTTGGAAATGAGTTCGTCGTGGTTAGCCAGATGAGCTCTGCAGTGGATGCAGCTGTACTTGCGATGGCAGTTGGGCAGGTAGGCTTGGAACGTCTTCACCATCTTGCCGGCGACGGGCGCGGACGCCCTCCGCCCCCTCCCACGTAATAGAGGCGACGGCACGGTGACGGTCAAGTGGCACTGACCAATGATTGGGATTAGCTCGAGAGCTGTCGACTAAACGACTTTCAAACACGTCGCTAAAAGTAAACAAATAAACGGAAATTTCATAATGTTTGGCTCTTCATGAGAAAAAAAATTCATTTCGTGCAGTTGAAATTGAATAATTCAAATAAAAAAAAAAAAAAAAAAAAAAAAAATTTACAATTTTTAATGCAAATACTTCGAAAATTTAATTTTTTTATCCGTCAAAATTTCCAATAATTATAGCAAAATTCAAAAATTCTATACAATTAAATTTTCAATGCAAAAATTGATTTTATGCAAGATAGATTGAATAATTCAAATAAAAAATAAAAAAAAAAATAAAAATTGCATTTTTCAAGGTAAACACTTAAATTTTTAAAGACAAACATCGATTACCTTCCTTATTATTGTTATTGTTTTTTTTTTTTTTTTTTTTTCTTCAAAATATAACAATTCCATCCACTCCCTATAAAAGTTCCTTGACCCGCCTTGTCAATCACTCACTCCATACATTAGCAACAAGTACAACGCCAGATAGAAAACCAAGGACAGTTTTTAAACATCCAGTAAAATTACATGAACACAAACAAGGCCACGAAACCCCAAACAAGGAAGTAAATTGCCTCGTCCTTCGCACATTCAAATACACTGCTTCATTTCTTTTTAAAAACCTTTATCTTTCAAAAAAAAAAAATAAAAATAAANAAATAATAATAATAATAATAATAA
>JH431808.1:160840-208584 GCA_000239455.1 Strigamia maritima
AAAAAAACGTGAGTTTTAATCTTACAAATTTCTTGACGCTATCATTAATTTCTGCCCTTTGACTGATGAAATAATAAATAAATATGGATTAGTCAAGGGCACGCTCGGTGCAGTCAAAATACTCGAATCTGTCGCAATTTAGTTGGTAAACAAAGATATTTGCGCCGTTTCCACTAAATTTCATGAGAAAAACGTAGAAAAATATTCACTGGGCTCGAATTACTCGAATTAACGCACGCAACAACATTTTAACGTCATTTTGTGAATATTGCGTCTTAGTTGAAATTAGGTGCAATGAAATGAGCGGTTGAAAGTAGATTCGGCGCCATGTCAATAAAGTTCGGATAGGGAATGGAATAAAAATTACCTCGTTGACTGCAATGCGCCCTAACGAAGATTTTTAGGCCTAACTGAATCAAAACAGGAAACCAGCTGTTGGCTCCTTCCAAAGCCTCTCGATCCGTTGCGTCTCTTACCACTATCGATGTCACGACGTCACGACGCACTCTCCGGATGCTTTTAAATTAATGTTCTCGCTTTAGTTTGGCTCTGAGATGAAGCATCGAGACGAAAAATGGGTTAAAACGAGTCAAAAGTCAGGTTGTCATAGCAGAATTGTATTCTCTGCGTTGCGGGACGTGTTAGATTTAGTCACTAGTTGGCAGCACCGAACGTTGATCATTTTGTTAATCGTGTTATTTTTATTTATTATCATAGAAGGACTGTTTTTGTGAATAAATTACTGTGCGATTAGGAATAATTGATTATCGTTTGATTAAAAAATAAAAAAATGTTTCAAGGTTTTCGCATGAACTCGTTCCTTTTATACAGCATTGATGAACAGACATAAACTTTATTTATTCGAAAAAAAAAGAGATAAGTTGGATATAAATAACGTGTAAACAGATTTAACTTTGACTTGTGGCATAGCTTGTCGCTTTCGATGTTAGAAGTGTTTTATTTTAAGGCGATCCTCAATCGGTTGATTACACGATTTCGTTCCAAAGTTCACATGATAAAAACATTGCAAAAACATAAAAAATAAAACATTACTTCTTTAATTAATCAGTTTTTTAGGTTACTTTTGATATTTTTTCATCTCGACCCAATAAAAAATAATTAAATCAAATTACTGCAATTTAGAAATTTTATTTGATAAAACTACATTATCTTATCTCATTTTCTGCACATACATGAATCATTTCTTATCACAAATTTATCGAAGCAGTTATCGTTCGTTAAATAAAAAAATTAGTAACTTTACTGTACTAACTACATTCAAATCACCCGCTTCGCAGAACTGCGGCACCGCATGCGATCAATGGCAATCACGTGAAAGATTTTCCCATCCAATCACAAATTTCTATACAAAATGGCGATGCCAGATAATAGCGAACGAGTTACCGAGGTGGTCCGGGGTCAAGTTTTTGAAGTAGGACCTCAATACACCAATCTAGCATACATTGGGGAAGGTGCTTATGGAATGGTCGTGTAAGAAAAATTATTTTTTTCAATTTTTTTCAATTTTTTCCTACAAAAGCGCGAGGAAAATGAAAAGTGCGGCTTCTTAGCATCAGCCATGTTCAACAGTTTGCATATTTGCACCTTGGCATTTAAAAAGCACGTCGGAAAAACAAACTTAACCTCGATCAACGGCTCTAAAAAATCGATCATCGCCAAGTGCCTACGAAAAAGAATTAGTTGCATTATATTAATTAGCTGCTGCATGACAAATTGACGAAAAACTGAACGACTCCGCTCTCGCAACTCTCTCAACCACCTGCAAAAAGCGGCGTCTTTTGTTTCCTGCTCTTTAACATTTTTTTTTATTTACCATTTTTACTCGCAGATCGGCATACGACAACGTGACTAAAACTAAAGTGGCAATCAAAAAGATTTCTCCGTTCGAGCATCAAACTTATTGTCAAAGGACTTTGAGGGAAATCAAAATATTAACGCGGTTCAAACACGAAAATGTAAATTTTATTTTTATTTTTTTTTAATTTAAAAAAAAAGAAAAAAAAGATGAGTTGACACGATTTATTTTTTTTTCTTAGATCATCGATATAAGAGATATTATCAGGGCGCCTACAATAGATCAAATGAAAGATGTGTATGTATTTATCTCCGCTTAACCTAGTTTCCGTTATTATATCATCAACACCCCAATTTCCGCTGCTTATTTCACTTACGAAACAATAAATAACACTTTCTTTTTTAACGTTTCGCAGGTACATTGTACAGTGTTTAATGGAAACTGATTTATATAAACTGTTGAAAACGCAGAAATTGAGTAACGATCACGTGTGTTACTTTCTCTACCAAATTCTTCGAGGTTTAAAATACATTCATTCAGCCAATGTACTTCATCGGGACCTCAAACCTAGCAATTTATTATTAAATACAACTTGTGATTTAAAGGTATATCTGGAGAATTTTTAATTTTTATTTTTTTATTTTTTTGGGGGGGTTTTTTAATTTTTTTCTATCCAGATTTGCGATTTCGGTTTGGCTCGAGTGGCCGATCCCGATCATGACCACACCGGATTTCTAACCGAATATGTGGCTACCCGGTGGTACAGAGCACCGGAAATTATGCTGAATTCTAAAGGCTACACTAAATCAAGTAATTTTTATAATTATTTTCTAATGAAAAATCAAATTTCTTATCTCTTTTTTTGACTTAGTCGATGTGTGGTCCGTGGGTTGCATTCTGGCTGAAATGATTTCCAATCGTCCTATTTTTCCTGGCAAACATTACTTGGATCAATTGAATCATATTTTGGGGGTTTTGGGCACACCATCTCAAGAGGATCTCCAGTGTATCATCAATGAAAAAGCACGAAGTTACTTGCAGTCACTGCCTCATAAATCTAAAATGCTGTGGAATAAGTTGTATCCAAATGCGGATGCTAAAGGTAAAAAAATAAAAATATTAATAATAAAGAAAAATAAAAACAAAAATTAAAAAAAAAATAAATAATTTTTTTTTTTCACTTAGCGTTGGATTTATTGGATAAAATGTTGACATTTAATCCGCACAAACGAATCACAGTTGAGGAATCTTTAGCTCATCCGTATTTAGAACAATACTATGACCCAGCTGATGAGGTAAGATGAGATTTATCATTTATTTTTTTTTTTTTAAAAAAATGAATAAATTTGTTGATTTTTTTGTTTTTGAAACAAATTGCAGCCAGTAGCTGAAGAGCCGTTTACATTTGAAATGGAGTTAGATGATTTGCCCAAAGAGAAATTAAAGGAACACATCTTTACAGAAACCGTGGAACTGAAGAAACGTCTGTCCCTCGACCAGCACTCTATGATGTGCCAGTGACGGACCTTTCCCCCTCGCTACTTCAAATTTCATGGCAAGATTTTAATTGAAGTATTATTGTTGTTATTTTTCTTTTATTTAGCGGTAATGCTGTTGGCATTCCATCTCGAAACTCGTCAGCTTCCATCTTGAGCTTTGATTTTTTGATCAAGAATGGAATAAAATTGTCAATTTTCATTCTAATAACGTCCTCCATTTAATATTTTTCTCCCTCGTAATCAACAACAAAAAAAAATACAAAAATGTAATATTTGTATTGATTGATGGGCGAAATCGAGCTCGAACTTCTGTACTTAACAACGAACGAAGGGAATGATAAATAATGAAAATCCGAGTTGATTTATAACGATGTTTACTGTAAAATTCAAATGGTGAATGTTGATAATTGTATGTATATTTAGAAAATCTTGTATCTGTCGTTAACGAAGAAAAAAAAAAAAAAAAAAATAATTTAGTCGTTCAATTAATGAAATAACGGGTCCTTCCTACAAAGCTGTACAGAAATTTATGCTGTCTAACAGAAGTTTGGCAAATTTGTTTGTAAATTCAGACATTGATACATGCAGTGCATGTTACTAACGAATTTGTAAGACATTTTAGTCATTAAAAATTACTTAAGCGCCCCATAATGGACACGGCAAGGTGGTTTCAGTATTAGATCCCCCTGTGCCGAGCTGGTGGCAGTGCCATCAACTTTTAAATTAGGTTAAACAGCATAATAGAAACGTAGCAATACTTTTTAGATGCACCGAATTTTTTTTTCTTTCTTCTTGGCACGCCGCCATTTTGCATTATATACTCTTAAATGTGGTAATATTTGTCCACGAATTGCACAATTTTTCTTGCATTTTATCTCAACTCGCTATAATCGGTAACTAGGTGTAGATTTCTGTTGTTCTCAATCAAAGGTCTATTTAATCGACAGTTTTTTCTTTCTTTTTTCATGTTGTGTACGAGTATGTGACGTGTGTTGAAAATACTGTTCATCCGCAATCATTTGTAATTGTTTTTTTTTCTTCTTCTTTTGTAATTAAATATAATTTCCCGTCATCTTGAAACTATGAACGAACTATTTATCTTATTTATTTATAATATTGCACTTATTTTGACCAGAGTTATTAAAGAAAACAAAAATCTATTATTGCTATGGTTACCTGACCATTAAATTGCAAGCCGAGCAATTAAGTGGGTCGTAACACGGCCATGCATTAAAAAATGGAAGAGGAAAGGAATATCGTGACGGTTGCAACAGAGTTTCACGTTGCCACGACCACTTGGGCGTCATAAAAATCGGACGGCAATAATTCGTCACGGGAAGTTGGTACGATTCTGGTTTTTTCCACACATTCGAATCCTGGATTCTTTTATTTTCTCGTTTTTCCAATTCCAAATCATCATCGTCATCATCCGCCAATCTCTTTTTATTATTTCTATTATAATAATAAATAATAAATTAGTCAAATCTCATTAAACGAATTAATTAGCACCTAATTACCTAGTTTCGAAACACTCCTGCGAGTCCCTGAAGCCTTTCGCGTATGGATTATTATTAATCTTGAGCCGCACGATCTAATAAATAACGAAAAATTAATTATTCAGGCATAAATTAATGAATATTTACTTACATTTTTATTCTGGTACGCTGTGACAGCCATGAATGCCGTTTCGGGAAAAGTGAAGGTTAAAGTGCATTGCGGCGCATCTACGGGAGTCACGTGAATCCGAGGGAGATATTTGTGCATCGAATTAAGAATAATCTTGAAAAAAAAATTAAAATTATTAGAAAATATTTTAAAAAAAATTTAAATTTGATAATTTTCATACCTGATTCGATTCTTTCGCCTCCCTTTGATTCGTTAATTTCAAATTTTGAAACATGACCGAATCCTTCATCAACTCTTTTCCAAACTGAGGCCTCTCGCAGTGCACATGGCGCGTGGGCGAGTGAAGTTCAGCACCTGCTACCGCCACCCAGCTCGCATTAACAAATTTATACCGCACTGAATCTAATGGCATCACGTCAATCCACACCCAGTACTTAACATCTGGATCGAGCCCGCGTAACTTGATTTTAAGAGCCGGAAAAAGTCTCCTAAAACAAAAAAAAACAAAAAAAAAAAAAAAATCCAAATCCACCCAACCAAAAAACCTCAAAAAAATTCACCTTCCAAGTTTAGTTATGACCATTTCCGTGCCGATTTGTTCGAATTCCCTCCACAAATCAATATTGTCTAAACTGGCGGAAATCGGCGCAACTCTCAAGTAACACGACCCGCACCGGCAGGACGGCGCACTTTGCGGTAGAAGATGAGTAGCGAGAGAAGGGAACATGTCCGCAGCAAGTATGCGAATGAGCATTGGGGTTTTTCAAACACAACCAATATGGGTTTGGTCATGGTCAAGAGAAGGCCAGGGGGCAAGTAGAGTGGCGTCTAAGTGTCCTTTCAACTCGCCGCTTCTGTCCACGGTAGGCGACGCGGGGGCGGCCAACACTCCCCATCCCTTGTCTCGTCCCCCCCCTCGACTAAGGCGCCTTCTCTTATCTCACTGATCAGCAAAGGTGTCAACAGTTGTACGTTGGACAACGCACAAACCCGATTATACGGCGTTTCGAACCGTTCTAACGTCGAATTTATTACGTAAATAGTTAATTTTCAAAATCAAAAAATGTTTAAAAGATGTAAAATATGCAAATGATCGAACACCTAACGGCTGTCTGGTTCGAAGAGACCCACCGGTGGGAAGGCGCCAGCCTTATTAAGCGAATGCCCTCGTTTTCACATGTGCAAAAGATAAAGGGGTAATTGACAAAGTCAACCCCCGTTTTTGCTGGTTCAGACCAGTTTTTCTTTTATGTGGACAATGGTCAAGCCAGTCTGGCGCGCGCATCGGCGCCGGTCTCATCCCCCGGGATCTACTCCCCTCTTAAGTACTCACACCCACACTCAAGACCTCACACATAAAAGAGAAAAAAAGAAAATATTTATTAATGATTATAAATAACACCGACATACAAAATCCACTAGAAAATAACGCGAGAGCGAGAACAATGCATTTCGAGTTATTTCAGTAAATGGTTGTATAGTGTATATAAGATACTATTAAATTCTTATAATTACAATTATGAGCTGAAATTTCACTTTTTTTAAAGGAAAAAAAATAAATAAATAAAATAAAAACGCAATATTTTAACGAATTTGATATGAAAATGAAAAAATGCGATATGAAGTTATGAAATTCATGGGCTATTTTAGAAATTGTAAATTGGAAAAGTGTCACGGGATGACACTTTGAGAAAAAATTTTTTTTTGTGAATAACGATAGAAAAAAAAAAAAAAAAAAAAGAAAAAAAGAAAAAAAGAGACAATAAAAAAGAAAAGAAAAAAAATGTTGGTTTGGTTTTTAAAAATAGTTTATAAGCAACTGGTGGTTACTTGGTCCATCTGGCCCGATGGCATTTCAGCTTGAGCGACGCATGCTTGAAGTAATTCGTCCACTTTATCACTATCTGTATCCGGATCCAAATTGCATTCCTAAAGAATTAAAAAAAAAAAAAAAAAAAAATAAAAACATTGATTATTTCGTTCAAATTTTAAATTTTAGAGTAAATGGAATACTTACATCGTGAATAGAATTTAATAAGCGTGCAATAAGACGATTAGTGTGATTAAGTTTAGCCTTCGCTGCTTCGGCCTCTCTATTCGCCGCCTCGGCTTCTAAACTTTTAGCTTCGGCTTTATCCTGAAACCCAGCAATGAGCTACGAAAAACAAAAAAAATTAAAATTAAAGTGTTTATATTAATTTTATATTAAAAAAAAACAAAACATTTCTAACATTTCGCAATCCATCTTCGTATTTACTGAAGAAATCATCCAACGGGAACGATAACAATTCATCTACTGACAAATTCTGAATCTTTTCCTTCGTCATTTCCCAATTAGGCGGCATAAAATAATGCAAACATGTCCTAAAAAAAAAAAAAAAAAAAATTAAAAAATAATATTTTACTTTTAAAAACTAATATCTCACATACTTGAAGCCTTTACTCATATCTTCTAATACATCATCCGCGTTGTGATTTGGCACGCTGCAAGCTGTCGAACTTGATGGCATTTCTTGTTGCACCTTAATAGATTGTCGTGACTAACGATGAATTAATTGTAATTAAAAATATAGATTTTTAAAAATTCCTAATTTACCACTGATAATCTTATTTTGTCACTATTCGTTGATATTCTATATAAATGTAACAACTTAAAAAAACGAGTAAAACAAATAATCGACATTCGAAACAAACCTTCTTTCATATTTAGCAAATGGCAATCTATCCAATCTGACAATAAAATCTGAACCGGTTCTCCTAACTACCGTTCCTACGTGCCACTTGTTCTGAACCTCAACTTCCACTCGCGAAAAAATCTCGACTAAAATTCAAAATTCATTAATTAATAATAACATTCCAAATCATAATAAATCAAAATTACTCGTAGTTGGTACTTCAAACTCGGATTCGCTCAGTTCGGGCCACAAATCATCGATGGAGGTGACATTCGATTCGGAACTGTGATTACTTTCAGCCGCGGGACTTTCCCAAGACGACCTGACGGCGCGTCTGCGAAGCGCTCGAGAGGGTACATAAACGTCGTCATCGTAACTCGATTCTGTTGAAGCTCTGTTCTTATTAACCCGCTAAAACGACGAGACAAAAAAAATCAATAAAGACCAAAATCATTAAAATTTAGCCAAAATACCTTTCTTTTTACGGGTGAAGTGTCTTCCGAAGCCGACGCCCGTTTACTTACGGGTTCTACTCTTCTCTGAGCGACTACTTCCATCGTATTTTTCGCTGATCTTGTTGACGTTACTACTTCTCGTTGATACAGTTTGCTTCTTTTATCCTCGATTCTCTTAATGGCCTCTGCAGCTTCGGCGTCTTTTTCATCTTTTGATTTTTCGATTTTTTGGTACTTTCCTTCTGGTAATACAAGTTTCTCTTCGGGGCAGGTGCACCTGTTTCTACTGGCATCGGGGTTTAACGAACAAACCCAATTGTCGGGAAATACTTTCCCTACGTGGCTCGATGAAAACGGCAAAACGCGCCAATTCAAGCATATATCTAGAATTTGTATCGAGTTAATCAGTAGTTCGGTATTTCGATCAATTTAAAAATCGCATACCGCACTGTAGGCAGATTTTCTTCTCCCTGGCGCGCCTGTTGACGAAGTTCGATTCCATCGACGGCATTTCCTCCCATCCGGAAGTGCGATATCCATAATTTTCCCAAAATTCAGTTACCGAACGCAATCCTACATCATTCGAAAAATAAGTAGACTTTAAAACGAGTAAAAAAATAAAATAAAATTTCCAATATGAAGCGAACCAAAATCGACATCTCTCCAGTATTGCTCCATGTGTTCCCCTAATGTTTTTAATAAATGCCTGTACTCTTTGGCGTCAGTAAAATCTTGTTTGTTGAGAGTTGGCTCCAGAACGACGTAAGGAACATTAACAATTCCTGTAAAATTAACCAATTTTAGTGTAAATATTACTATTTAAATAACTATCACGTACCAACAACGCCGCGGCACTTTCTAAAACATTAAGCAAATTATCAGAAACTAGCTCAACAATTTAAAAGTGTATAAACTTACTGTCCGCCTTCCAATTGCGGCCCAACGCGCACGTACATTTTAATTAATCGATTGCAATTATATATAAAAAGCCCGTCATTCTTCCGGTTCTCTAAGTTTATGCCGAATATAAAGGACAGCGTTTTAGGTTCCTTTAACGACCTAATAATAAAATAAAAAAATTTTATTAACGCCGTAAAATGCTAAATATAAGTCGTTTACTTTTGTTTTACTTCTGATTTTAGTTCTTTTTGGGCCACTTCCGCCTTCAAATCGTCAGCTGTCTTTTGTAGATTCCTCAATTTTATCTAAAAATTAATTTTATGCATATTCGCTGTAACCGTTATAATCCAATAAAAGCTATTTACGCGATCATTTCTATTCATTGCTCCTCCTAAACTAGAATTTTCCAACTCCCGCGCTCTGCCTTCAGCTTCAACCAGTTTCTGTTTAGCTACGAGAATAAAAAATTTAATCAGAAATTACGGCGTTAAACTCTACATTTTCGCTTCAGAATTACCAGTTTTATATTCCAATTCGGCTTTTTTGGCATCGTCTTTGGATCTGGTTTTAAAACGAGCCGACGTGTACTTATACATGCGAGGTTTATAAAGATCGTACACTAGCCGATACGCTTGCACTTTTTTGGCTTGAATGGACACTTTCATTCGTGGCTCCGAATACAGAAGAGCAACATAAGCTCGGAACGAATATCTCTCGGAAACAAGTCTAAATTCGAATAAAAAAATAATTATGTATTCGTTTATCGAGAAGGAACAAATTTTACTACATTTTATCCGACAAAAGATCAGTTCCCGCAATTAAAATGTCCTTTGGGTCAGTCTTAAAATCGAGTTCAGTTACGCCACTGTCCAGTAATTTAAGATTGTATAGAATAACTAGAGTTCCAGATTCAGATTCGATGCGCCGAAATTGTTCGAAAAATTCTCCTCTTGTGTGGAATGGAGAATATCTCAATATTAAATCCATTTCAGTTTCGTGCTTAAAAAACAAAGTAAATGTTAGTATACCCGTACTAAAAAAAAAATACTTTTAAATTACTTTTTCTTTTCCCTTTCCCTTTCCTTTATCGCAAATCGGAGATAAATCTTCCGTATTAAAAGCTGGCAATGGAACGATTACCTAAAATCAAAAAAATATTAAGTTTTTATGAAATATTACTAATATAAATCTTATTTCATCACTTCTTTAATTTTTTCTTCTTCATGAAACGTACGAGAGAGCATCAAACAAGTCATACGATCGCCTTTTTTTGTAAACACTATCAAGTCATTCGCAATACGCATCGAAGCACTAAAAAATAATTTACGATTATATCGAGTTCAAGTGAAAAATAATACTCCTTATTACGATTTTAATCCATTGCCATATTGCCCAATCTGCGTCGAATCCATCGACTTTTTTTGCGAGAGACCGAATGTAATAACATTTGCAGTCTCGGCTATATAAAAAAAAGAAAACAGTTAAAAAACCGAATATACTTTAAAAACCAAAATCAAAACTTACTCGGATCCATTCCTTCGCCATCATCCAAAAAGCAAAGCATCGTTCCACCACGAAGCATTCTGTCGGATACTAAAAAAAAAAATATTTTAAAAACCTGTGTGTTAATTTTAAAAATTGCTTTAAATTACCAGTAAAAATTTCCAAGGTCTTTGCAAGAGCATCTCTTTAAAAAAAAAAAAAAAAATTAAAATTAATCTTCGAATAATATTTTATAAAAAAAGTAAAATACCTAGAATTGTCTACAATTTCAGCTAAAGCTCCAAATAAAAACTCATGCGTTGTTCTGAAAGATAAAACATTTTTTAAAAAAATTGATGCTAAAATCGATTTCAAGACAGTGAAACAAACATGAATTCAAAATCAATGTCGTTATAGTTACAAACAATCGTAAACAACAGGTACCGTATATTTTTATATGATATTCACACAGATGGTCCGTAATTAACAAATTATGGTTGTTCAACAATTATTCACAGGTCTTACCGTTACTTTTTTTATTGCAATTGTAACTATAACATTGAGTCATCATTTCAAAATTTCACCATTTTAAAATCTACTTTTTTGTTTATTACTTACGAATTTGTGTGTAAATAATCGTAACTCAATTGGGCTCTACTGAGCCCAGTGTAAACATGAGACATTTTCGAACGATGGATGAGAAGAAACAATAGTGATCGAAGTTTATGACCATGGGTTTGTAAATAAGTAATAATCCTGGAAGAAAAAAAAAGACAATCGTATTAAAATTCTATTAATATTCATACGAAGATAAAGTTTTACACAATGAATCGTTACTATTATCTTCTAATGTTTTAAACCAGGCGAGAATTTGATCATTACCTATAGCAGGCAAGCAGCAAACTTCGACTGTCCAATTTACGACTGTACAAAAGCACAATTTAGTCGTCATAAATTATCATTTTTAACGTTACGGAAGTAAAAGATATGACGGAATTTTAATGCTACGAATATATTTGTAATATTTTGGAACGTATTTTTTTTAGACGCTGAAACTAAAAGTTAACTAAATAAGACAATTGGCAATAACTATTTCGAAAAAAATAATTAATATCATTAAAGAAATCAATTTTATCTATTTTTTAATTCGTTTATTATTCAGTGCTTTTCAAAATGGCGGAATGCATAAGAAAATGAGGTGTCGCTCCGAGGTGTATATCGTGAGTAGACACAATGATTGTTCCAACTGTTAACATTTTTTAATTTATTTGAATTTCGAAAAAAGTTTGCTATAAAATGAAATAGGTTTTGAACAAAAAGCAGGAGATTCACACTAAGGAGAGTTTTTCGAGAAAAATTTCCAATTCGCAGCGAAACCGAGCATTAGTTTTGTCATTGTTTTGCGATTGTTTATTTTATTTTCATTACACTAGTAAAAATACAACATCATACAACAGTATTTTTGATTCAGCTTCTTTTCTCCCTCTTTTTTAATTCATTTTTTAATTGTCCTTGAAAAAGCTAAAAAGGAAAAAAAAAAAAAAAAAAATGACTAAAGCTGATTTCTGTTATGAGAAATTGTTTCGCACTTTTTGCAATCCAGTTTGATAAACTCGAAAGAACTCTTCCAGTGGAAAGGCTGTCAATTCATCAACAGTAAAATTATCAAGCTGTTCTGAAGTAATTTTCCAAGTAGGCGACACGGGCGGCAAAAAAAGCTGCAGGAAATCACTAATGACAACCAAAAAAATTAAATCGTCTAAAAAAGTTCACTAAATTGATGTTTTCGTACCAATGTTGTGTACGCAATTTTTCCAATAACTTTAACTTTTTGTCACATTCGGAACAACTCGATGCCTGAAACAAATTTATTCAAATTATATATCATTTAAAATTTAAAAATATAAATAAAAAATTATACGCACTGTCGCTAATCTAATTTTATCACTATTCGGCGCAATCCTCTTATCGAATTCAGCGGATGGCAATTTATCCAATCGAACGATTAAATCCTGACCCATTTTCTTTAACGCCGTTCCTCTGTACCACCTATCCCGAACTTGTATTTCGACTCGCGATCCCACATCGACTGAAAATAAAAATTACACTTCATTACAAAATTACATTAACAAGTCGTTAATCGAGTTCGTATGTAAAAATTACTTAATGTCGCAATTTCTAATTCTTCGTCGCTTAATTCAGGCCACCAGTCATCAACGTTAGTGGCGATCTCGTCAAACGCGGTTGCCAGATCGGCCCTTTTAGCGGCAGATTTACGAGGAGGCGGCTCATAATTATAAACAACGTCACTGTGGTCACCCGACGTACTCGCTCGGCTATTGTCAATTCGCTAAAACGAGAAAATATTAAAATACACATTAAAAATAATAAAAAATGAATTTTAATCGAAATACCTTTCTTTTAATGGACAAGGGTTCTCCGTTAGGAATGGTCCGTTTGTTTAGCTGTTCATTCGCCTCACTATTCCACTCGTCCGGTAAAATCATTTTGCAATCCATGTCGTCCGATGGAAGCTCTCGCGATGCCGGTGTATTTACTACTCTTCTGCGAGCCACCTCGTCCATAACAGCTTTCGCAGCTCTAGCTGACGCCACTACTTCTAGTTGTTGATTTTGTTTGAATAGATCCGTCGCCACTCTTTTAAGCGCTTCTGCATTCTTATCCTCTCGCGTTTTTTCAATTTTTAGAAACTTTCCTTCCGGTAAATTGAGTTTTTCTTCGTTGATGTCGCATTTGTTTCTACTCGTATCGGGATTTTGCGAACAAATCCAATCGTCGGGGACCACTTTCCCGACGTTGCGCGACGAATAAGGCAAAACCCGCCACTTTAAACATTTATCTAGAACTCATATTAATTAATTCACAGTTTCAATGGAATTCGCAATTGCATACCGCACTGCAAGCAGATCTTCTTCTCTCTCGCACGTCTGTTCACATAGGTCGAATCCATCGATGGCTTTTCTTCCCGTCCTGTAGTATAATATCCATAATGTTCCCAAAATTCCGTTATCGACCGTGGTCCTAAATCATTTTAACAAATTTAAAATTAAAACTACACAAAATGAGATGTTGTAAACCTAGATCGACATCATTCCAATACTGGTCCATATATTCCCCCAATACTTTCAATAAAAGCCTGTACTCTTTGCCATCGGTAAAATCTTGTTTGTTGAGAGTTGGTTCCAGAACGAGATAAGGAACATTAACAATTCCTGTAAAATTAACAAATTTTAGTGTAAATGTTACTATTTAAATAAATAACACGTACCAACAACGCCGCGGCACTTTCTAAAACATTAAGCAAATTATCAGAAACTAACTCAACAATTTAAACGTGTATGAACTTACTGTTCACCTTCCAATTGCGGCCCAACGCGCACGTACATTTTAATTAATCGATTGCAATTATATATAAAAAGCCCGTCATTCTTCCGGTTCTCTAAGTTTATGCCGAATATAAAGGACAGCGTTTTTGGTTCTTTTAACGACCTAATCGTAAAAATTAAAACATAATTATTATTTTACTTATTTAATAGAATGCTAAAAATAGTTTTATACCGTTGCTGCACATCGTAATCCAATTTTTTACGTTCCACGTCAGTTCGCAATTCAGAAGCTGCCGCTTGCAGAGTTCTCAGTTTCGCCTATGAAAAAAAATGAAGTAGACTAATTTACAGAAAAAGAAATTAAAAAAAATATTTACTCGATCTTCACTACTCATCAATTTTGGTAAATTAATTTTTTCAAACTCTCTGTAGTAATATTATTTTAAATTAGAAATAAAAACTTAATTTTATTGTAATATTTACCGCGCTCTGCCTTCAGTATCTTTGAGTTTCTGTTTGGCTATGATATCAAACAAATTTATTCTCAAATTATTTAAAAATAATAATTCTTTCTTAATATTACCTAGTTTATATTCTACTTCAGCTTTGTTGGCCACCTCTTTAGCTCTGGTTTTAAAACGAGAAGATGTGTATTCATACGTGCGAGGTTTGTAGAGATCATAAACTAAACGATGCGCATGCACCTTTTTCCCTTGGACGTACACTTTCATTCGTGGCTCCGAATATAAAAGAGCGACGTAGGCTCTGAATGAATATTTTTCAGTAACGAGTCTAATACACAAAATAAAAAATAAAATATATTAATTACAAGTTTTTAATGATTTTATCACATTGCATCACATTTTATCCCTTAAAAGATCAGTTTCCGCAATCAATATATCTTCCGGATTCGTTTTAAAATCGAGTTCTGTTACGCCAGTATCCAATAATTTAAGATTATACAGAATGACCAGTGTTCCAGACTCGGCTTCGATGCGGCTAAATTGTTCTAAAAATTCTTCTCTCGTGTGAAATGGAGAATATTTTAGTATTAACGCCATTTCAATTTCGTGCTAATAAAACAAAAAGAAGTTTCGAAATAATGCATCACGAGTAAATTTTTTAACATCTTACGTGTTCTTGACTTTTTCCTTTTCCATAGACCGGAGACAGACCACAGCTATTAAAAGATGGTAGTGGAACAATAACCTGAAACGAGAACAAAATTGCATCAATCTACATTTTTCGGGAGATTAAATTTACCTCCGAAATTTTGTCTTCCTCGTGAAACGTACGGGAAAGCATTAAACACGTCATAATACCACTTTTTTTTGTAAATAAAATCATATCATTCGCAATACGCATAGAACCTCTAAAAACAATTTACAATTAAATAAATTTCAAATAAAAATTAATATTTTTTTTTTACGATTTTAAGCCATTGCCGTATTGACCAATTTGCTTCGAATCCATTGACTTTTTATGCGAGAGACCGAACGTAACAACTTTCGCAGTTTCGGCTGTTTCAATAAAAACACGTAAAATTTAAATACGAGAATGTTAAAAATGACAATTTTAAACCTACTCGGATCCATTCCTTCTCCGTCATCCAACAAATACAGTCTCACTCCACCACGAAGACGTATGTCGTTAACTAAAAAATAGATACCAGGTACTTTAGAAATGTTCTATAGTTCTTCAAAAAAATCAAATTACCGGTGAAAATGTCCATTTTGCTCGCATTTGCATCTCTAGACGAACATTAAACAATCATAAATAAGTAAATAAACAAAGATAATTGCAATTTACGACACTAACCTTGAGTTATCTAATATTTCAGCCAAAGCTCCAAACAAAAACTCATGCGTCGTTCTGCAATGCAAAGATTGACAAAGAAATTTAATATTGTCTCAACACAACAAACGGTGTAACCGTAACTGTAATTTGAAAATTTTAAACCAAATTCGGCATTTATAAATATTTACTTTAAATATCTTCATTTACTCACACATTTATTTTTTAAAGTATTCGCAAGCCAAAACATGATATAAAAAAAAGCTATAATAAGCAATAAAAATATACTTACGAATTTGAGTGTAAATAGTCATAACTCAATTGAGCTCTAGTTAGCCCTGTGTACGAAGGAGGCATTTTCGAATTGCCAGCGCAAATACAAACCCGATTTATTAGAAACTTCAACTCTAAAAACGAAAAATCGAATAAAAAATTGTGGCAAGAATAAAAATAAGAAAGCACAATTAATACGCTCAAATATTTAAAATTTCGTTACCCGCAGATTCGTCTCGACACTCGTAATGTCGTCACTGATAAATGCGCACACAGAATACGATTGGTCCTCCTAGGGTGCAAAGTGGGTCATAAACTTTACAAAAGGTCGGTCATAAGATATTTAGTTTCTCCCTCAAATCACAAGTATTTGTAATTTTTAGTCTGAAAATTAATAATAAATGTAAAATTTTAATTTATGTTTTACATTTGGTGGGTGGTTTGCAGAGCAGCCGTCAGAGAGAGCCCAACATCGGGCCCACAAAATGTGAATCAATAAAAATAAAATTTCAACAATGTGAATCAAAATCCTGAAACATCAACAAAACTTTCAACGAAAATGATATTTTGGCAGTTTTTATTGTTATTTTGTTGATGTTTTTGGGTTTTGATCCACATTTTGATCGACTCGTTCTACTTTGAAAGTTTCGGATTTTTACCGTAGGTGGCATCCACTGTCAATCACGTGGTTTTATGTTTTGCAAATGGTGGAAACGTAACTTAGTAGTCTCCGCAGATATTTACAACATTTGGAAACATTAGTACGATTTAAACCCGAGGAAAGTCAATAATGAATGCTCCTCCATCATTCGAGTCATTTCTTCTATTCGATGGAGAAAAAAAGTAAGTTTGACTCGTTACAACGTGAATAATTATTAACTACCTTTCTCTTTTTTCCAGAATAATAATCGAAAAAGATACAAAAGTGCCAAACGCGGCTATATTTACCGTGAATAAGGAAGACCACACAGTTGGCAACATGATTCGATAGTAACCGAGACATTTATCAAAAATACTGACGATGTTTATAATGAAATTCTCTTAAAACAGCCAATTACTCAAAGACCCCAACGTGTTATTTGCCGGTTACAAAGTACCGCATCCTCTAGAGCATAAAATCGTAATTAGATTACAGACAACTCCCGATTACACGCCCCAAGAAGCGTTCACAAATGCCATAACCGATCTCATCAGTGAATTATCATTACTCGAAGAAAGATTCAAGGTAAAAAATATTGATTAAATGTCTTATTATCCCCGATTGATTCAAATATGTCTTTAGGAAGCTGTGCGAGAGAAGAAAGAAATAGATTAATACAACGAATCGATTTATTTGAATGGGGAAAAAATAAATCCTTTTGAACTGTACAGGAGAATATCAAGCACGATATGCTATTTGTCATTAACTGTATAATAATGCATTGATTTTATCTCAATCTAACTTTTTACAGATTCGATTATTAAGTGCACGAATCACATTATTAGTTCATTTCTTGAAAAAGGCCAATTTTTTCTAGAATAAAGCTGGAATGCATTAGAACATTTCATCGTCGTTGCACTGATTAGTCCAATGACCAAACACTGAAAAATAAATAATAATTTTTTTTTTTTTAAAAAACAGAACAGCAATTTTTAGTTAAATTTAAAATTACCTTCGCATATATCGCAATATGGACGAACTTGATTCCTGTTACCGTGATTAAGAGACGCAGGCGGCGAATCTGACGCCTGTCTCGGACAGTCCTCAGTATCGTGCAAATCAAACATGTCGCAAATATCACAAAACAAACGCGGTAAAACAGCTGTTTGAATCCCATTCCTAAAAAAAAAAAGAAATTTAATTAATATACATTTAATATTAAATTAATTAATTTTCCTTACAAATTGATGTCGTCGCTCATCGATGGCGACTCCAACGCCTGAATTCGTGCCGTAAGTTGATCATTTTTCTTTTGCATATCGACAATAACAGAATTCAGAAACTCAACCTATAAAACAAAAACATTTTAAAAAAAATTTTCAAACTTGAAATCACATACAAACCTGTCCTTCCACCGCCAATTTCTCTTCTTTGTAACCATCAACGACGGAATCAGTCGACGAAGCGTTTTCTTTGCTCCGTTCGAGCGCCACTTGTAATTCTACAATTTTATTGTTTAATTGCAGTTTCTCCTGTTCCAATACCTGCACTCTGTCGTTCTTCTCATCCACTCGGATCTTTGACAACTGAAACTGATTTATAACTCGCTGAACCATTTTTTTCCCTTCATATTTACTTGTTTTTTGTGTTCTTCATCCTTTTGCTGCAACATTAACGTATTAACTGATAATTTCTTGTTAAGTATCGCTCGTTCGCTTTCGACTTCGTTAAGCCTGAAAACATTTCGCTTTTTTTCATAAATAATAGTGAAACGATGACATGTTCAGCCGAGTCCATCAATTTCTTTATTTACAAAAATTTAGCTTGTTAGTAAGTAAAAAGGAATCAAAAAATATATAATCGAGGAATTAATTTCAGAGAGAATTAGATTAGAAAGAACCCAAATGAACTGGACGGATGAGTTTGGCGGGCTTGGCATTGGACGTCCTACTTAAGAGATCGCAGCACAAAGAAAAAAAAGAAAATATTTGTTGAGGGAGGGTGGAAATTCGAAAGAGAAAACGAATGAGTGCGTGATGAACTCAACCAAACACACCACTCGCGCAAAAACTCACTTGTGCTTCATTTCACGAATTTGGAGCTTCAATTCACTTGATGTCGATTCCAACTACAAAACAAAACATTTATTTTACTCATCGATATTTAAAATTATAGTTTACTGAGTTTTTTTTCTACTTGAGTATTTTGAGTCTGAAGTTCTTCATATTTTTTCAATGTTTCTTCCAAATCGTCTTTTTCTTTTTCCGATTGTATTAAAGAATTTTGGAGCTTATCGATCACTTTGCACTGCATCTCACTAAAATTAGATACATTTTTAGATACAAAATGACCAGAAAACTATCTGAACTCACATTTGTTGCCTCATATCGTGCATGGCTTGTTCTTCGAGTTGATTCTCGGCTAATTTCTTTTTCAAATCCAACCGATGATTGCCGAATTCCAACCGTAGCCTCTCTGTCTCAGCCGTCAGTTCGATGAGCTTCGCATCTCTATCCCGGACCGCGGTTTCGTTCTGGTTGTATTGAGTTCGTAATTTTTGATTCTCAACGTCGTATCGCTCCATTTTCGCCTCCAATTGACCAATGGACCGAATCAACTGAAAAAAATATTTCTTTTTTCTATAATTTGTCCAGAATTATTCGGAAAAATAAAAAATCTTTACCTCGGCGTTATCATGTTGCAATTTCTCATTTTCTGATCTAACTTTTGTTAATATTTCCTCTAATCCTTGCGTTTCTTGTAGATTGCGCTGCGCTAAATCTTGAACGTGTCTTCTCACGTCCGTAAGTTGATGCGATAACATTCCAATTTGTGAATCGCGACTTTCAATTTCGCATTTCAATTCTTTAATCTCGGAATTCTTCTTCTGGCTATATTTCTCTAATTCGGTGTCGTGTAGTTGCGATTTTTGCTGCATTTTCGTTTGAGTACGCTTCAATTCGGACGTCTAGACAGAATTAAATATTTACAGCAATAAAACATTGAAAAATTGTAAAATTTACTAAATTTTGAAGTTGGGAATTGAGAATATCCAAATGATCTTTGTGCCTGCTGTTTTCCTGTTCGCTTTCCTGCTTAGCTTGCTGCTTCACACTTTCCAAAGTGTCCTGCAATTTAGCGACTTGTTGACTAGAATTCTGTAATTTCGATTGCATATCCTCCAAACAGCTATAAATATACGAAATACGAGTAAATTTTAACAATTTAGATTTTACTTACTATCGTACCTTTCTCGAAGTCGAAGTTCCTCATTCATTTTACTCAATTGTTCCGAATTACTGCCTTTATTTTGCATTAAATCAGATATATCTTGTTCCTATTAAATTAAAAATCATATAAATGGTGAAACATTAGTTAAATATATTTAAAAAATGTTGTACCAATTTTCCTTTGTGTTTATTAGCTTGCTCGAGCCTCTGTTCGGAAGCCTCGAGTTTGCGTTCGACGTCTGAATGATTGAGCAGTAATGTTTTCAGTTCCTGCTGAAAACGTTTACCTTCCGCATCAGTTGCGTTTAATTTACTATTTAAATCTAAACAAAAAAAATAAATAAAAATAAAAATAATGACTCAATAATCTCATTTAACTCACTATCTACAAGCAGCTGCAAATTTTCAGTTTTCTTAAGTTTTTCTTCCATCAATTCTTCCTGAAACCACATTTTTTAATACCTTAACACAATTTTATAATCGATTTTTTTTTTTTTATAACGCACGATTTTTTTAATTTCTCTTTTCAATTCGTTTATTTCCTTATTTCGACTATTCAAATTTTCTTCAAGATGTGAAATTTTTTCCTCTTTTCTGACGAGTTCAACAGCCGTGTGCGAAGCCCGTTCACCTACTTCATCCTAAAAATAATTAAATATAATATTAAAAATCCAAATAGATGCAATTTTCTTACTTTAGTTGACTGCAGCTGTCTAAAATTACTTTCCGATGATCTCAATTGAGTCTTCATCTGTTCCATTTGCTCTTTCAGCGTATTAATAACATCTTGCGTCTGAGTAAACATTAAAACGTGACTTCCCGGACTCGATGCCCAAATTTACACCAATATACCTTCCGTAAATTTAATTCAGCAGTCTGAAATCTTTTCTTTTCTTCCTCCAAACATGATTCTAAATGTTTAATCTTCTCAGCATCAGCCTCCGTCGCAGTCTAAAAATTCAGAAAATAAATAAGTTCACAAACACACAAAAAAATTGAAACAATTTATGAAAACGTGCAAAATAAGGGCACATGCTGCCACAAACATAAAAATCATGCTAAAAAGCAAGCAGAGATCACTCTCCGTGTACTCACTCGTGATGAGTGTGCTTTTCGCTGCAATTTTAAACATAATTTGTGAAAAATTGTAACAATTACAATTTTTTATAAAAATAAATAAACGAACGAATTTAATTCTATGTTTACCTCCAAATCGCCCTTAGTAATAGTCTCCTCTTCAACGCGAAACTGTAAATCCTCAACTTTCCTGCAATAATAATTAAATAATCAAACAAAAATCAAAATTAAATTATGTTAAATGCCTAAATCAACCTCTTTTCTTCTTCCAATTGCAACGCCAACTCTTTCCGTTGTTGATCCGCTTTTTCCGCTATCGAACGATACCGTCCTAACCGCTTTTCGCTCTCTTCTATTTGCGTTTGGTGTTCATTTTTCATCGAATTTAACTTTCTTTCACACTAAACAATTAAACATACATCTTAGATAAACAAATCCAATTTAATCCAATCGAATTATTCACTTCTTCAACTTGAACAGCCGCTTTGGCCACTTCGGCTCGCTCCATATCCCTCTCTTTAAGAAGTTGTTCAATGTGCTGTTCTTTCTCCTTTAGAGCTTCCTATTAAAACAACAAAAATAAAATAATTAGAAACGCAGATAAATTTAATTATAAAACTTAAAAACTGCATTATTAATATCAAAACGATTTAGAATATTAATAATCTTTATTTGTGTACTAAAAAAATATACATATACTAACTAATTACATACACCGAGTTCTGGAATTATAAAAATAGAAGTTAAATATTATTTTATTTTTTCTCCATGCCAAAATATCACTAAAAAATATATATCTATTTTATTTTTTTTTTTTACAATATAAAAAATATATTTTGCATGCAATCTATAGAGGCAAACAACTAGTGAAATCTAGTGATAAAATACAATACTTAAAAACAGCTATCACTTCATGGTCATCTTCTTTTACAAGGTTAATCTCAATTTAAAATTTAAATTTGGGTAGGCAACCACCAAACAAACACAAACTGAATTGGCAAAAAAAAAGATGTAGAACGTAATGAGATGACCACAAAGAGACAACAGATGAAAAAAAAAAAAATAAAATAAAAACATGCAAATTTACATCGAGGTGAACGAAATAAATGAGAAGCTGCCCAAACTCGAGCAAAAATGTAAGTTAAAAATCAAAACATAAAACACAAACATAAAAAAAGTGTTTTTTTTTTTTTAGACACATGATGGTGGAGATTCATCAGCGAAATGAACGGTTTTGTAATCCACATGCGGCATTTCATATGCGAAGCTCCTGATGAAAATGAAAGAAAATTAACACAAACAAAAATTGAAAAAAAGAAAAAAAAAGTGAACAAGTGCCAACTTTACGCAGAAAAATGAAACCCGAATAGAATCTCAACCACCGAGTCATGAAAAAAAAAGTAAAAAAAAAAAAAAAAAAAAAAAAAATTGTTAAAAACAAAGAAAGCAGTTTGATTTAGCCATGTTTTATGTCAGTAAATTGCCAAACCAAATATAAAATTTTAAAACTAAAAACTAGAAAACAAATCGTAAACTTACTTGCATCGCATTTTGTGTACTTCCCAACGAAGGACGGACGCTGCTTTTCAATGGAGCTTTCTATTAAAAAATTAAAGAAAACTCAATTAAAACTATAAATTAAATAAATAAAACAATACAATAACAAAAATATCTAAATTTAACACAGGGTTGGATGACACGGATGCGGGAAATAAAATTCTTCTACAAAGAATAAAAAAAAGCCACAACAAAAAATGAAAGAAAAAAAAATCAAAAAAATACAGAAAACACCACTTTCTCGCGCTCAGAGAAGATGAAACGCTATTTATAGTCGAAAAGAAGAAAAGAATCGGCAGCATCCCAATCTCCAATAACCCTTTCCTCCTCCTTTCAATACCTGAGGCGAGAGAGACGTGATGCCCAGTCTTACCCTCGCAGCGCGAGCCGTATTGGACGCAGAACTTATCGACGAATTCAGAGATTCGTGACTCCCGGTTCGTCGTGCGAGACCAGATACAAGAGCTGGACGAGTTGTGGTGCCCACACGTTTAGATAAAGGCGTACCGGGTATACGGTTCACTTTATGCGTCGGTGCGAATAAACCGTACTTCGATTTACAAGTAAAATACCTAAAAAAAAAAAAAATAAAATAAAAATAAAAAAAAATTATAATTATAAAATAAATATAATAATTAATTTATACCGTCTTCCAGCCACCGAGCCGTCATTTTTTCCATTCGGTTCGTCCAATTCGATACCCGCCCATTCGCCCGTAGCGAAATCCGCAGAACCCAAATATCGAAGTGTTCCTGTTTTTGAGCCATTGACGCTCTGCACAAGTACGCGGACGCCCACTTTCAGCGGTCCTTCGGCAGTTGCTAAATTGGAATTGGATCCTCGAGGAGATGAAGTGGAATCGTAGCGTTTGGAGATGTTGGAGAGCGAGGCGACTGGTGATGCGGCTCGTTGGAGCAGCGGGGAATTACGGCCGGACGAGGACCCGTTCGCTCTAGCAGCGGCTTCCGCTTCGCGTTCTTCGTCGATTAAATGTTGGATTGGTTCGCGACTTAGTTTGGTGAGGCGAGAAAAGACTCCGCGCTTGGGTTCGCACATGTAGTATCTGACACCGGCCACCGAGCCGTCGTTTTTGCCGACTGCTTCGTCGAGGACGACTCCGGCCCATTCGCCCGGTGCAAATTGGGTTTCTCCGATGTATTGGATGTGTCCGCCCTTGGTTCCGCCGACCCAGACGCGATCTCCGATGATAAAGTCATCAGTGTTTTCGGTTAAAACGAGACTAGCATCTAAAAAAATTTGAAAAAAAATATTAGTACATGTTTTTTCTAGTTTTTTCCCTAAAAAATTTAGTTTATTTCTTGTTTTTTCGTTTTATTTTAATTTTATTTTAATTTTATTTTATTTTAATTTTTTCGTTTAATTTTAATTTTTTCGTTTTATTTTAATTTTATTTTAATTTTATTTTATTTTAATTTTTTCGTTTTATTTTAATTTTTTCGTTTTATTTTAATTTTATTTTAATTTTTTCGTTTTATTTTAATTTTTTTCTTGTTTTTTCCTAAAATATTTGATGATTTCTTTGAAATTTACAGTTTTTTTGTTTTTTTCTTCTATTTTTATTTATTTATTTATTTATTTATTTGGTTTTTATTTATTTTTTAATCCGTTGAATACCTGATATTTTTTTCCTCATAGGCCAATCATCTACGGTGAAAATGGCGCTGGCTAAAGCATACGAATGGGAAAAATCTCCAAAACTGCTCTCAGATCCATCTATTGAAACACAACTCATGCATCATGCACATGTCGCTTCAATACTTAAAGGCCAAAGCTCAGCAAAGCAAATTGCATCAAATTTAATTAGTTTACAAATCAAATTAGTTAATTAATCCAAATAAAAAGATCAATTAGTACTATTTTCATTAAAACAAAACCCAAAATCAACCTCATTTATTTTTTTACACCTTGCCCTAACGTCTTAATTAACACCTTTAAACTCAGATGCACTTCCTCAACTCTTTTCCAACAACTCACTTTGATTTTTTTTATTTATACATTAAAACCAGTTTTTATTTACTCTCTACCATTTAAATGTGTGCCAACTTGAATAACTACCAAAAATGTCAAGTAATTTGCATTGACCAAAACAACAGGTTTTTTACGTCATTTATATTTGCATTTTATTCAAAATTATAAGCCAAGAATCATGAACCCTGACCCCAATTACACTAAACAGGTGTAGCAAATCATATCTTCGACCATGGACATTAAAAAACATTAAAAAAATTGCCACTCCCAACAATTTTCCGAATCCCATGTCACTTGTGTTTGTCATAAACGTCATTAATAAGTCAAATCTAAATCAAAAGTAAACTAGAAAATGTCAATTCAAACGTTTCTCCCACGCAGCATCCAAATTTCAAGTGGCGGAATGATTCCCCCACTCGAGACGGATGACGATCCTCGTTGGGCAATTAAGGGCAATGAATCAACGCAATAAATTTTAAAAATTCCGACTTAATCAGCGATTTATTTCCGTCCCATCGCCTTTCCTCACTATTTTTGGATATTCTGGCACTCGCATTCGGCTCTCTCTCAAATGAATTAGGCGTCATTAATTAGCGAATATTGAAAAGTTATGTTTATAGATGTTTATAGATTATTTATAAAGTTGTCGTAAATACGGCGTAGTTTAGTTAGACGATTTAGTGTGTTTTTAATTGTAAATATAAACATATTTCACTTACTAGGTGTCCTACTCGTTGAATTCGCAACTCCCTTCCCGATTTTCGCCGGTTGCTTGAGTCCCGATGGTCTTTGTATTCCGGAGCCACTCATTTTTCACGAAATAAAATTTCCACGCTATAAAAAACGATATTCTCTTCACCCTACTAGTTTTCTTTCTCCATTCAAAACTCCTTTTGACGTTTTATTTTTCTTTCGTCAGTAAACATCAACAGATGGCGCTAGTCCAAGATAAATACGTGCTCCGATTGGTTCTTGTAGATTACCTCATTGAAAAAAACGTCACAAGTCCCGGGAAAGCGGCGTAAAGGGCGTTTTAATTCTTTTTTTGGTCTCTTTTCCCAGCCATGTCTAAATAAATAAAAAGAAAAGATTGAATCACATCATTTGTCAGTTCTTACTTAACCTTTGACTACAATAAAACACCGAAACAAAGAGGAAATTCATTAACTAGATCATTTGTTTATTATTCTTTTTTGGGTCGGAAATGTGAAATATTCCCAATTGGGGCCACGTGTAATTTAATAATTTACCCTCTTTACCTCTTTTTATCGTAATAGAAGTAAAAAAAAAAAATAAAACCTTGATCTAGTCCTTTTCTCTATTTTTTTATAAATTATAATTCAAATTGATCATCATGAAAAATCTTTGCTCTTATTTGGCCACACGGAATGACTAAACACGGGAAATACGAAAGAGACATCTCAAGGCCGTATATATATTTTCATGGCGTAATACCAAGAGCAGGTGAAGGCCACCGGTCATCAAAAGAAGTAAAACTACAACATTCCGAACCCATAAAAGGACAATCGCCTCAAATTGGTTTCACCCACACCCACGGACAAATTAATAACGAAAAAAAAAAAAAATAGAAAGAATTCATTTTTGAACGATAGATGAAAGATTACATCTCAGATTTATGATAAATATGTCAAAGTTCCGTCTTTGCTCGTGTTTTTAACGCACAGATGCACTAATGTGATAAAAAACATGAAACAGATGATAAGTAATCGGGAAATTGTAACGAGGTCATAAGTCTGAATGGATGAGTCAGAAAAGTAACGTCTAGTTATTCTTATTACCTTAAAAAACTGTTGGTAAATGTATTCAATTGAATTTAAATGAGAGCTGATATTAATCGGACTGCGAGGGGAAACAGGAATCGGGGATGTTTTGACAATATTTCTCTCACGATCCCGTCTTTTTCAGAACCCCATGTTTTTGAATGTAATGACATCTAGCGGAAAATGCTGGAACTTTGAAAATGTTTTTAAATGTGCGGCGTTGATAAGCAATAATGCATATCAAATCCTCCATTAATTAATTTTATACTTTATTTTATATATTTATATATAATTTGCATATTCTTCACAAAATTTCAATTTACACATTTACTCTCATAAAGCACATCGCAAACACACATTATTTATAATACATAAATACAAAACGCGAGACAAAATGGCAAAAATCATTCATCTAATACACTGCTGACACTATTTGAATCGACCAAGCGACTCATTTTTCTGTTTCGCCAGCGTTGAACCAGCCATTGCACAAGCATCACGAGTAAAGGAATCACACAAACAATAGTTAATGAAATTAACACGTAGGAAACTATTTGTAGAGCGCGACTTTGCTCAATTTCACTTTGCTCAAATGCACACGACCAAGGATCTAAAAATAAAAATTAAATCAGATATACAATCCATTATAAAATTATAAATCATATACCTTTATGATAAATAGGACCCTCAATTTCCGGTCCAAATTCTTTTGTATTGCATGATGATTTGGCGAACCCGATTCGTGAGTTCTGTCTATCGAAAACGACGTAAAATCCTTCCATAACTACAGCACCTAAAACCGTTCCGGCATCGGATGACGTAATTGCGAATTTATAACACAGATTATTTTCATCTACAGAACGTAAATATTGCTAAAATAAAAAATAATTAATAACTTGTTTTTTTTTTTAAAAAAAAACAAAATAAAAAACCAACTAATTTACCATGGGTGTAATGACCAAAGTAAAAGTCGAATTTTGAGAATGAACTAAAGATATTCGTAATTGTGGAAAACTCTCGAGAGAATTCGAACACATGAATTTTTTACCGGTCCAAAACTCGTCAGGAATTTCGATATTTTCAATTTCCTCGTCCAACTTGGCAACCAGTTTATCAAACACGAATTTAGGAAGTCTTAAATTAGTCGTTCCGCTATCTACGATGCTTTTATCATTATTCAACTCCTTACAATCGATATCCAAAGCACTTTCTCCCACTTTCAGACCCGTAAGCACAACTTCGTAATACCACGCACGCTTTAACGGAGAATAACGAATATGATCAGTGTGTAAACTACGATCAATTCCACCTAAGAGTAAAGTGCCCGCACTTTTCTCCTTGCTTTCATCTCCTCCGCACAACTGCAATGAAAAAACATTGCTGATGATCGAATTGTTGACCATGGTGTCGAATAAAGGAACTGTTTTGTTCGGCGGACGAGCCAAATTTGGATATGCCATTCCTAAAATTCCCTGCCATTCCGATCCATTAACAAAAAATTATCCGCTTCGGTTATACACGCGATATCACTTCTGACGGACGTCAGGTTATTCAGTTGTACTAAATCACTCGCGAGAAAACCCGACCATTTCCCAATAGTATATGGCACCGTTATTTTCGTTTCTGTCGATTTAAATGTGCTCGATCTAGAAATATAAAAATAAAATTAAAAATAATTACATAATTTAATGAATTTTAATTTGTATTTATTATTATTACGCGTTTGGATGGAAAAAATCTTGGATGAATGGATGTAACATGCACGCAATTGCGAAATTACTGCTTCCCGTGTCAATCAAAACGTTTATCTATTGAGAAATTTAATAAATATTTATATGATTCGATGATATAACGTGGTATGATAGCGTACCATTTGAGGAGGAGTACCGATGAGCACGGAAATAAAGTATCCTTCTCCCGGTTGACCTTGTATATTATTGTATCGCTTGGAAATTGTCGTTTGAAGGTTTAAATTTGATATTTTCGATAAATGTAATGGAATTGCAACACGGATACTTTCAGCTATCGTCGACATTGAAATTAACTTTAAGATGACGTGAAAAATCACAATTAAACAGTTCATTTTCGATCCTAATTTTGATTGTGCGCACCTCATTTCGGGTATTAATCGTGGACTACATTACCAGTCGTTCATTTTCTAAAGGTATTTTTCAGGACGCCTACCAAAATGAAACAACTATTTTAACAGAAACCACATCAACTGACGACATATTGCTAAGCCAATCGCAACGAGCGCCCTGGAACGACTAAGCGATTAACCCATTATGTTTACTGCGCCACCGTGCTTTAGCTTAACGAGCGTCAAAAAAATCAGCCATCACTATTTGTATTTTTTTTGCTTTTTTCTACACCATGTCGACATATTCGTGGCTAGCTTCAGCTTGTTTCGGCATCGACATAACGGCCAATTCATCGGACGAAGACGATGAAGAAGTGATTCCTTCATTGGTACCCGTAAACGACGCCAAAATCCCCGTGACCATCATAACCGGCTACTTAGGATCGGGTAAAACGACTCTCTTAAATCATATACTGACCGAACAACACAACAAGCGCATCGCGGTGATCCTAAATGAATTTGGACAGGGAAGCACAATGGAAAAATCCATGTCCATCGCTAAAAACGGACAAAAGTTCGAGGAATGGCTCGAGTTGGACAACGGATGTTTGTGCTGTTCCGTCAAAGACAACGGCGTCAAAGCCATCGAAATGTTGATGGAAAAACGAGGAAAATTCGACTATATATTATTAGAAACATCGGGCCTCGCCGACCCCGGTCCCATAGTCGGTTTATTCTGGTTGGACCAAGCGATCGAGTCGGCCGTGATGCTGGACGGAATCGTAACGGTCGTAGATGCTAAAAATTTGCATAGAAATGTTTCGTTCAAGGAAAATGCGGACGATGACGTATCCGAAGTGACGAAACAAATCGCTTTGGCCGATGTGATACTCATAAACAAAGTGGATTTGGTGACTCCGGAGGATATTGACAATGTGCAGAAACAAATTCAGTGCATTAATGGAGCGGCCAAGATACATCGAGCGCGTCACAGTCGAGTCGACGTTAATTTGATACTCGATCTCCACGAATACGACAAAAGAACTCTGGATCCGGTGGTGACCAGCGGCGTAAAAAGTCATCTCGACCAATCGGTTACATCGATCACCCTTGAATTCGACGGTTACGCGTCGAAATCGTCGTGGGAAGAAACGCTTCAGTTGATTTTATGGGAGAAAATTCGCGGTGTCGATGATGAAGAGATGCAAGTGATGAGGATCAAAGGTGTGCTCTTGACCCCGGATAAAAAAACGTTGTTCCTTCAAGGGGTCAATGAATTGTACGAGTTGGAAGTGACCGATTCGGTCGAGTATGAGAAAAACAAGTTGATTCTTATTGGAAGAAAATTAGATGCTGGTGTTGTCAAAGAACTGTTTGAAAAAACGATTAGCAAAGATAAAATGTATTAAAAAAAATTGTACAATCGTGTGTAAAGTAATAATAATAATAATAATAATAATAATAATAATAATAAAAAAAATTAATTATTTAGTTTAAAAGCCGAGATTCACATCCGAATTTGTTCCTTCAACATGCCGCAACATTTCATTCGATTGGATGAGAAGTCGGCTGAGTTTTACTATCGATTCATCGTACTGCACCGTCGGTGGAAGCGAATTTCCAGTTGATCGCCTTTTCGACGATGGACTATTCGGTTTTTGGACGAGCGAATTAATTGACCCGTTGCTGAGATTCAACGAGCGAAGTGTCGAGCGACCCGATGATGAACTCGCGTCTAATTTGGGTTTTATCGATGATTTTCGCACTCTTTCGAACCCGTCGAGCGTCATTGAATCCTGCAGGTTGCCAATCACTTGCTGCTGTTTGTCGTTTAACTAAATTTCATATTATAAAAAAATGTTATAATTAATAATTATGGTTGCTAAAAGTGCATTTTACCCTTTTTAATGTGTTTAAATTTTGGCTGAAGTGCATTTTCCGTGCCAAGCAAGCGGCCAACAACGGCTCGTCTGTTTCTATACGGTGCAAAGTGTGCGGTTGTGATAAACATTCGTGCAGTGAGCAGTGCATATACTTACCTAAAACGCCATTATTGCTTTTTAATCGATTCAATTTACACGTTATTTGAGTTTTTTCGCACTGCAATTTCTTTATTTGTTCCTCGTAATTTCGTATCGTGGCTATATTAATATTTGAAAGAAAAAAAATAATATAAAACATTTTTTAATTTTTATAATTTTTTTTAACTGACTTTTCAAAATTTCAATTTCCTTCCTCGATTCATTACACGATTCTTTCCACACATCATTTTCAGCTATCAGTTCCGATTCGCGTTGTTTAATCGTCTCATTTACTTCGCTCGCTTTCCGTTGGCTCAAGTTCTCATTTTCTTCCTTTAAACTCGCGATAGTTTTTTGACAGCGAACAAGTTGTTTAGCCAATTCCTTAATCAGTTCGAGCACCTGTTCGGGAATATCGCAATTATCCAAACAGCCCTCGGAAAGTCGCGTCGATTGGCAGCTGAACGCACTCAACCGCGAATCTGAATCCCAGTTTCCTCTACCGCTTTCCAAGGCTAAAATTTAAATATTTTCAAAATAAATCAAGATTTTTTTAAAACTTTTTTTTAAACGATTTTTACTTTTATCAGCCTCGCTCATTTCCTCTTCTTGTTTCCTAGCGAGAACTAGTCCTTGGTAAGCATTTAGAATTGTTTGATGTTGTTCTTCTCGTGGAGTAAGAGCATCTTGAAAATATTTTTCTAGTTTTCCGTTTTGGCAAGAAGAAAAGCTCATACCAGACTCCTGCGTTAAAAAGAAATAATATGTTTTTATTTAAGTTGTTATTAATTTAAAAAAATGTATATTTTAGGTTTAACCTTTTTATCTTTGGGTGTACTGCGATGCAACGGGGTATCGATTGTGTCGTCATCGTCGTCTTGACAACATTCGAGGAATTTAAATACTTGATTATCCGCTTCCTTAGCAGGTTCCTTCATTTTGAAGTTTATTAATGAAGTAAACTGGATTTGGGAGCATTACTGTTTCGATATTCGAATACACCTGCTGGATAAACTTTTAAATCGGAGCGCCATGTTAATTTGCTCTAGCGGCGACGGTCTGAAACTGGAAATAAATATTGTTTTTTTTTTGTTTTTTTTATCAAATTAATGTAAAATGTAAATGTTAAAGAAGAAAAAATTAATGCGATTAAAAATAATTCATAAACCAATTTAAATGAAAACAATGTACATTTAATATTAACCAATAAAATTACTATTCTAAAATGTTTTCTTGACTGATGGCCATCTCGAAAGGGTGATACAATAAATATTTTCATATTTACCTATATTTAGCTTTATTTCTGGAATAAACTGACAAAATTAAAACAAATTCACGCGTTTTATTTTAATTTAACACCCGTCATTTGAAAGTGTTACTTTGAATTTACACGTTGTACTAGTTCGCCCCTCGGTTTCGTTTCCGGTTTCGTTTGTTGCCATATCGACGCACATGGGGTGTACAGCGAAATTATTGAACTGCAAACAGGCGATCAGAGGTTTCTACGGGTATAATTAAGTCGAAATTAAGTACAAATGTCTCGTATCATCGTGAAAAACTTGCCGCAGAAGGTATGGATCGTGGGTTATTTGTAGTAACATTAATCTTTATTGACCGTAATGTTGTTGTATTTAGGTGTGCGATGAGGATCTGCGTGAATTTTTCAGTAGCAAAGGAGAGATCACCGATGTTCAACTGAAATTTAAAGATGGGGTGTTTAGAAGATTCGCATTTATCGGTTTCAAGACTGAAACCGAGGCACAAAATGCGATGAATTACTTTAACAACACGTTTTTCGGGTCATCAAAACTCAAAATAGTAATGTGCGCTGCTTTGGGTGATGTTAATAAACCCCGTGCGTGGAGTAAATACGCAAAAGACAGCTCGAATTATGAAAAAAAATTAACAGCGGAAGGAAAAAAACAGGTGATATAATTGTTTTAATAATAATTACCCTTTAAAATGACTTATAATTCATTTTTAATGCAGGAAAAAGAGAAAAAGAAAAAAAGAAGGAAATACCTGTGGAAGATGAGGAATTTGAAGAATTAAAAAAGGATCCTCAATTTGCCGAGTTTTTAGACGTCAATACAAAACGTAGTGCGAAATCAATGTGCGCTAATGAAACTGGAAATTTACTAGAAGCAAACGATGACGTAAACGAAGATGAGGATGAAGATGTGTCGATGAGTAAGGCGCAGGTCAAAGAAAAACCGAAGAAACTGTCAGATTTCGAGGTAATATAATGATAATAATGTCGGTTTTATATTTATTTAACATTTTTGAAATTATGATATTTTACAGTATTTACAAAGCAAAATGGTGGGCAAAGTGAAAAAAGAAGCTGTTAGAGGTGACGATAAGTTCACAATCGTTCTTCGCAATTTACCGTACAACGTAAAAAAGGTATTGTTTCATTTTTATTACACAAATTATAGAAGATTTTTTAATTTACTTATATTTTTTTTTAAGAATGAAATCAAACATTTTCTTTTGCCATCCAAACCGTTTAGTTTACGGGTTCCGCCTAAGATAAAAGGACTCGCTTATGCCTCATTCAAATCGGACGATGAAATGAAACTAGCGCTACACAAAGCGAAAAGTTTCCTCCATGGTAATCAAATTGAAGTTACAATACACGGCGCACGTGAAAAACCTGCTAGCTTTCCTCACGCCAAAGTCAGATTTGCAAACTGGGAAAAATCCGCTATTGACTTGGAAAATGCAGAAGCCATAGCTGAAGTACATAAAAAAATTCTCAAAATTGCTTTAAATATTTAATTTTTGAATTTTAATTTAGTCCGGAAGGATATTCATCCGTAATTTGTCGTATACCATGACCGAAGATGTCTTGAGAGACTTTTTTTCTGGATACGGGCCACTGGCCGAGGTCAACTTACCGATTGATAAGTTCACGCTAAAAAACAAAGGAATTGGCTTCGTCACCTTCGTCTTTCCCGAGCACGCCGCTAAAGCGTACAGTGAACTCGATGGAAAAATTCTAGAAGTAAAAAATTTAAAAAAAAAATCATAATTTATAAAAATATAAATAAAAAGTAATATTTAATTTCTCATAGGGAAGAATTATACACTTACTACCATCGAAAGTCAAAGCAGATGAAGTACAAATTGAAGATAAATCATTTAAAGAGCAGAAAAACTTGAAGGAAAAATCTCAAAGTGGAAGCGGACACAATTGGAATACTTTGTTTCTGGGAACTAATGCCGTTGCGAATGCAATGGTTGAGCGTTACAACACGACGAAAAATGAAATTCTTAATCCCGTACGATTTTTAAAATAATAATTATTTATTTGAAATTTTTTAATTTTTTTTTTTTTTTTTTTTTTTTTTAAGGTATTCGTCAGATAGTGTTGCGGTACGAATGGCATTAGGCGAGACTCAACTCGTCAACGAAACGCGCAAATTTCTCGAAAAGAACGGGGTTCATTTGGCTGCATTTGACGGGAAATCGACTGTCGAGAGAAGCGATACCACAATTTTGGTTAAAAATTTACCCGCTGGTGTCTCTAAAACCGAGTTGGACACATTATTTTCTCGTCATGGGACTCTGAAGCGTATTGTGCAACCCCCGGCTGGAATCACGGCCATTGTAGAATTTTTAGCCCCTAGTCACGCTAGAACTGCGTTTAAAAATCTCGCTTACTCGAAGGTTTAAGTGAATTAAGTGATTTTTTAAAAAAATAATTGAAACAATTTTTTTTTTATTATTATTTTAGTTTCACGCATTGCCGTTGTATTTGGAATGGGCGCCGGTGGGGACGTTTAAGAAGGAACAGATAGAAATGGAAAAACAAAAAGACGACGAAACTGAAGTAAAAATTGACGATGATGACGAATCGGACGATGAACCCGAGGAAGACACGACATTATTCGTGACAAATTTAAATTTTGAAACCACAGATGAAATCTTGAGGAGACACATGAGTAAATGTGGCCGCGTACACTCGGCAACAATTTCTACAAAATCCAATGTCAAGAAATCTGGTAATAATAAAATCATTATTAATCCAATTTAAAAAATATTAAATTTAAAATAAAACAAAACAAAAATTAATAATTTCAGGCGAAATATTATCACTGGGATTCGGATTCGTCCAATACAAAACGAAAAAAGACGCGAATAAAGCGTTGGAACAACTTCAAAACACGTCACTTGACGGCCACACGCTGCAACTAAAACGAAGCAACAAAAAGACGAAATCATCACTACAAACAACACGCAAGAAAACCCAAAAAACTAAACAAACATCCAACAAGATCCTCGTACGAAACATCCCCTTCCAAGCTCACAAATCGGAAGTTGAAAAACTATTCAGGTATATACATCAGCAGCTGCTGCCATCTACAGCCAAATCCCCCAACTCGCAAGGGGAGTGGAGCGATTCCAGAAGCTTTTTCCTTCACATTTTTTAATACATCTCCTCATGACCATTTTATACGCAGACCTTGCCCGCGGCGCACTCTATTCCCGCTGCCCAGTTTATTATCTTCCTAGTCCGCCCTCTTCACATTTTTTTTCCTTCTTTTCTTTTATTTTCTCCTCCCTTTGTGGCGATGTAATTAGTCGATTGTGCGTTCGGGGCTGACCGGTGAGGGGGCGTCAGCCGTAAACAAAACTACTTTTCATCCTTCCCCTCCACATCCCCCCCCTCCTCTCCTCGAAGCGCGAGGAGACGCTCGAGATGAGAAATGGCGCCCTCCCGCCATTAATCACGTGTTGGGGCCGCCGGTGACGCCCCCTTCTTTCTAACGCCGAAAAATTCCTGATTGCCTCTGGCGATGAGGTGAGAGCAGGAGGAGGAGGGGGGCACGAAGCGGGGAGGGGCAGGTGATGAATCCGAAGGAAAACAGGAGCCGGGAAACCGCCCCCGCCCCCGCCCATCCTCCGAGGTGACCCCGAGCACCTGGCGGCGAATTGGCCAACTAATGCCAGTCTCAAGATGGCCACTCGGCATGTATTGTGAGAAATGAGTTTCCTTCAACGTGATTAATCGGCCTTGCCGAACCACCCCCGCGGCGTTGCTTTTTTCCCGCGACCCCCTGGAGGTGGGAAAAGAAAAGAGGACGCCGGGCGACAAAACAAAAACCTCGCCTCAACCGATTCACCTTCCTCATCAACCTTAGATTGGTTTTACGAGGCCCCGGACGCCGAAATCGCCAATCGCGGTTAATACACAACAATAATAAACGTTAATAAAAAAAAGCGCGCCATCTAATGAGGAAAAGGGGGAAAAAGGGTTGCAACGCCACCTGGTTATGATTGTAATTGGTTATATTAATGGAGAGCGCCGGTCTGGAGTGGGTTCTCGAACGTGTGATGAAGGCGCGTGCGGGTGGGGTGGGGGTGACTTGTGTCGAGTTCCTCCCTCACTTGGAGTCGGTCACGAGTAGACGCGTGTAATTAGCGTGTAATTTCCCATGCTCCTTCGCGATGATTTGAATCTCAAATGAACGCAATGGTGGCCATAATTAAAATGTTATTTTCCAAACGATTCCTAGCGGACAATTAAATCAACAGCGTCCATCCTCAGGTGGCCCCGAGCCAATTAATATGCTTCGGGCTAACTAATGCACGAGAGCGTCGAGGCCGAGTTCGGTTCGAGGACCCCGTTCCGAACCGGCGGCGATTTTTCCACTTTCCCTTTCTCGCAATTGTTTGATGTAGAGGTCGTGCAATTGCCACCCCCGCGTTTGTTCGGATGGCGCCGGCGGCAGCTGCACGTGTCAGTCGCGAACCTCCCCCTCTAGCGGGGGCGTTGCATTCCTCGGCTGATGAGATTCCACCCCCACACTTCCCTCTTCCCTCTTCCCTCCCCAGCGGGCACATGTCATTCACAAACATCTTCGCGGAGCGGGGGCGGAGCCTCAACTCTTTGATCACGTTTCCTTTTCTCGTCCACAGTACGTTCGGAGGTCTCACCAACATCCGTTTGCCGGCCAAGACGTTCAGCGACCATCATCGCGGGTTCGGGTTCGTCGAGTTCGCTTCCCGACAGGATGCGAAGGTAAATGTCGACTTACTTTCTACCCCGGCGTTTATTCTTACCATTATTCATAATTGATTTTATTCTCAGCGCGCATTCGATGCACTTTCGTCGTCGACTCACCTGTACGGACGCCGCCTGATGTTGGAGTGGGCTTTAAACGAGGGGGGACCCGAAGGGAGCGCGCAAGAGCTTCGCCGCAAGACAGTCCATCAATTCCAGCCGAGTGAGTATCAAACCCTTCAACTCCACCTGATGCGGTTGCCATGGTGATCGATATAACTCGTTCGACCCAAACGGCATCCGAAAATGAGGTCGGGGACGCTGGGAGTCGGTTAGAGAGAGAATAGACTCGGGTAATGTGCAGTGTTTGGGGTAGAGGGGGTCATTGTTTGCACACTCGCACATTCCTCTTAGCACATGGCACGCGTTCCTTCTTTGTGCCGCTTCAATTGGATGCGGGTCACAATCGGACCCGACATATTTCCCCAGTGGCGTCGTTTCATTTGCATTCCCGGCGTCCACCTCGACATTAGCTCCGGGCCATTAATTCGCTGGCACGCCGCCAGGGGTTAGAAACACAACCGACTCGGGCAGGGGGAGTGGAGCCATCTGCGCTTTCCAGTTTCCCTTCGTTTTTACCACCCGCTATTCGGAGACCAAATTTTCTGCCCGACAGATTTTACATAGTGCCCCGAGGGCATTGGGTCAAAGAAATAATAACGATAAAGTGACGTCATAGGGAGAAAAAGTCACCTGCGATTTTACTATGCTTTTTACGTACCTTCTATTAACTTATGTTGGTATATATCTGTTTGCCACCAAATCTGCCATGGACATTTCGATCCACTTTTTTTAACATAATGAACGGTCAACAGAAATGTTTTCTCCTTAAACTTAGAATAGTAGATAGAATAATAAAAGATTAAACTAGAAGCATATCCATAATGTCATTACACTAAAATTTTAAATCCTTAAATTCCCCACCAATGGTGGACTTTACGGAAAGTAGTCAACAGAAATCGAGCTCTATCTGCTCTGTTTCTGCTAAATGGCAACGCAGCATTACATCAATTTGCGTCCTTAGTGCGATTATATTACCGTATGTACTCGCGTATAAGTCGAGGATTTTTGGAACACATCTTGGTCTTTTTTGTCCAATCCGAGTTATGTATACTTGAAACGTTTTAAGCGGGGGCGACTTATACATATAGTCAACCCCCACTTAAAACGGCTCAAGTATATATAACTCGGATTGGACAAAAAAGACCAAAATGTGTTTCAAAAATCCTCGACTTATACGCGAGTACATACGGTATGTCAATAAGTCACCGTATTCCCTCGCAAACAACGGCATGCCGATAATAGTGAGTCTGACCAGGGTCTGATGCCTGATAATTCAAATTATCCGGCGTAAAGGGGAAAATTCTGTGCTTGCTTAGTTTCAACACGTTTTGGTTGCTATGTATTGCATGTTATTCTTGCATTGTGGGTGAGTACTACGTTCTACGGCACTGATTCGAATTTTACAGCATGCCGGAAAAAAGACCAGTTGTCCGCTTGTCAAAAATCTGGTCAGACTTGCCTTTACCGGCATGCCGTTGTTTCCGAGGGAATACGGTAATTTTCTGTTAATAATAAGAATTCACGCACATTATCCCGCTTAATATTTTTACCGTAGTTTTTACCCACGAGTTTCTTTCTCTTTTCCTTCCCTATGATTGTGCCTCGGCACCAACGTGTAATTTTCCACCACAGCGTTTTCTACTCATCTTTAGGGCGTTGGTTGATGCCGATCCCATCATTTCCCTCCCTCCTTATACGTTTTTTTCTTTTTCTCCCCTTCGCTCACCATTTCCCGACCTGATGGCATTGACGATGCGGCTCTGTTTCCATGGAAACTCCTCTGAACGTCTTTTTTCCTCTCCCTCTTTGATTGGCTTTGTTGTAATTTGCAACGCGTCCACCATAAACATGTCCGCCAAGGTCAGGTGTGGGAGGGGCGATGGCACGAAAAACTTCATTAAGCCACCATGCGACAGGAGGACCCCCGAGCAAAAATAATGAATCAGCTACTTGTCACAACACGGCGTCTCGTGTCTGTGTCTCTATTCCCTTCGCTGCAACCCTTTGGTCTGGGAACCAGATGCGAAGAAGGAAACGCGAAACCGAATGCAACTGACCGACAAGTGTCGAGGTTGAACTAATTCGTGTCAGACGTCAATGGGAAATGGGATATTGCGCAAATTAGCACTTTGGGAAATGGAACCACGTGGGGAAGGAACGCCACATGTAGATTGGGGAAACCCGCGTCCCTTCTCGTTTCTTGCCTCGTTTCGTCTTTTTTTTCTTTTTTTTTTGACGTATTATCGGCAAACGAGATTGAGACAGTTCCCGCCTCTCTATCTCCCCACTTTCCGCCCCCGCATCGACCAATCGGCTTTTGACTGCGCGCGAAGAAGGCGGGGAACGTGCGGCGAACGCCCATTCGTTGCCCGCTATCTGCCCTTTTTATTTTATTTTCTTGTTTTTCTTTAGTTTTTTTTTTTTTAAAAAATTAAAAAAAAAAAAAATAATATATTTTCTTTTTTTTTTTACCTAGGCGCCGCGAAGAGAAGGAAAATGGAAACGGTTTTGGATGAAATGCGAATGTCGAGTCACGAAGACGACACATTTGCATAATTCAGAGTCAAGAAAAAGGAGGGTGCAGCTGATGTATCGGCAGCGGTCAGCGCCTCCCACCTGGATAAGATGCGCGCCACCTGGCAACGCAAGATTTAAGGTGTAAATAAATTTCGGCTCATTCCCACGCCGTGTACTGTAACGCCCATCAAAAGCCACTGAATAAAAAATGACGTCATTTAATTTCGAAATCGTGTATATTTTATTTTTTTTATTTATTTATTTCTATAAACTTAAAAGCAAACGCATTTAAGGAATCACGGTACAAGTCCCGAGTGACCAGCGGTCAGTGCGTAATCGGCTTATGGGAGCCCGCAACTGGTTCGGCATCGTCGGTCTGGTTGTCATGACGACGCCAATTTCATCTCCAGGGACACGAAGAAAACGGGTCAACGAAACCAAAACGCGAGATGAGAAGATAATTTCGCCATTCGCGTTCCGTAGCCGTCTCACTTCCGTTCGAGCAACGCGCGGAAATTTAATTAAGCAACGCTTTTCATCCACGTACGACGGGCCATTTTTATTGACATAGAGGGACGAGAGGCTATACACACACCCACGTCATAATGGGAGGGGGAAATAAAAACAAAAGGAACAAATTTGTCGCCTCTAGTCACCACTCAACCACTTCCGGTCGAATGAAGACTGCGGCTTCCGTTTGGTGGCGCTTTCAAATTGCGACGACGGGAAACGTCAAACAACGTTTAACTCGAGAGGAACACAAATTCTTGCGATGGCGGACAACACTTTTTTTCTTCCATCATTGTTCAGTACTTTAGCATTGTATCATCAGCCGAGCGAGGCACCGGATTTTCTTCACCATTTTCGTATCGTCAGTTAATCTCATTAAAATCAATACAAATTCCTTCTTTTCTTTCTCTATACGATTTTCCAAGTCCAGGATTTAACGTCACCAGACCGACGTCTCCGTTAACGGAGGATGCGAGAGGGCGTTGAAGGCGACAGCGTCCGACGGGCCGCGAGTAGGGGGTCCCCCATTGAACGAATCGTTGGCGCCAGAAGGCGGTAGGTTGAGCACCGAGTCCGGACTCGATCCCCGCTGGGATAAGATGTCGCTATGGGGCAGATAGGGGGCGTCGGCACCCAAATTCACGTTACCTATGTCATAATAAATATAAAATAAAAATATAATAAAAAAAAAAAAAAAAAAAAATTTAATTATACATGGGATAAAATAAAAGGTTCAGCGAATGGAGTTCAGGTGAGCGTAAAGAAAAGGGACGCGTGGGGACTAGGGCAGGTGGTCAGCGGTTGACCAGCGGGGTGTTGCTTCAGGCGTGCCTCAGACTCGCCTCTGGCCGCTATCGATCCATCCATCGCCGCGGTTCGAGCCATAAATCAGCCGAAAGAACAACCCCGGGCGACTCAATCGCAGCAGAAAAATTAACAGACCCCTCGAACAACGCAATCGAATTGTGCCGTGGAGCAGCACAATTCGAGGCGCCTTCCCCGAGGAACAATCCCGGATGCTGTTGTCATGACGACGGGGGTCATCCGGGTGCGCCTTGTCTTTTAATAGCGGATTAGTGGCGAACGCGGGTTTTCGATCGGCTCGTCCATAATGCATGGGGGCGGTCGAACAGGGGGTTGGGATGGATGGATGGATGGATAGATTAAAATAAAAAAAAAAAAAAAAAAAAAAAAACGGAAAAAGGGTGAGTCAAATGGGGCTTAAATGCCCTCGTGCTAACCTGTACCCATGGGCCCGATGGCCTGTTCCATGCTCGAAGGGGTGGACACGGCGGGCGACTGCGCCCCCATCCCTGGAGGAAACGAGAGTCCCTCCGGACCGCCACCGACGCCTCCTCCGCCTCCCGGCGGCGGTTGTTGTCCGGGGAAAAAATCGTAGAATCCCTGCGTGCCGTAGCCGAAGTCACCTTGATTACTGTTATCTAAGAAAAGAAAAGAAAAAAATAAATAAATATTAAAGTAAATAAATAGGAAAATGCCCCCCCCCCCTCCTCCCTCCCTTATCAACTACTCCCCATCCCATCTGTTTCCCGCCTCAATGGTCACGTGGGAAAACGACAACACGCGACCATAGGTCTTCCCACGAGGACCCACGCCCGACTGCCATCTGTGGTTTGGTTTTGAAGATGAGTTACAAGAAAGAAAAACAGAAAAGTTTTTTTTCTCTTTTTCTTCTTTTTTTGTTAGTCAAAGAAACAAAATGGCCGTCGGCCGAAGAGCAATTATCACTGCGGGATAAGACGCCAAGGCACATCAGTTTTAACAAGAAGGAGAGTCGAAGGGGTCATGGACGCGTCTGACTGCTAGCTCCGAGATAGGGTTTCCATGGCGACTGTTCGTCGATTGGCAGGCTGTCCGTGGGGGAATGGGAAGAAGGGCAACACAACGAATGTCTGGTTGTAGGAGCGTTGCTCGATGAGTTCAATAATAATTGATGAAGCAACGCATACAGAGTCCCGGCATTAAAGCTCGATGAAGGTGCCCTGAAGGGGCTGGAATGGCCTCCTGCCGGGGCCGAGGATCGAGGATCGAGGATCCCGCGGTGCGCGGCGGGAAGTATACGCGAGTTGTTGGGATTGTAGCTCGGAGGCGACTCCATTCATGAGGAGCCATGACAACCGGGTGGGAGTGGGTGTGGGACGTCCGTCAAAAGTGAGTTCACGTATACACCCACCCACACAACGCGTGGAGAATAATGGAGAAGATAAAATGAAGAGACTCACCCCTACCTGAGAAGTAGGCGAAACCAGGGTTAGGAACCATCTCAGGTGAGTCGTCCAATGGGTCAGGAGACATTCCGGGACGCAGAGCACGCATCCGACGCGGGTTACGGAAAAAGTGACGACGGGCTCCTAAAGAACTCAGCTGCTTCATCCGACGCTCTTTGGAACGCCGATTTTGAAACCAAACCTGTAATTGAATAAAGATTTTTTTAATTTTTTTTCTTCAAGAATTTAGAAAATTAAGACGTTGTATGTATTTTCAATAAAAGAAATTAAGAAATCTCAAGAAAATTGATTCAAAAATGAAGAAAATTCAAGAAATCTCAAGAAAATTGATTCAAAAATGAAGAAAATTCAAGAAATCTCAAGAAAATTGATTCAAAATGAAGAAAATTCAAGAAATCTCAAGAAAATTGATTCAAAATGAAGAAAATTCAAGAAATCTCAAGAAAATTGATTCAAAAATGAAGAAAATTCAAGAAATTGCATCGAAACATTACAAAATTCATTAAGCATTAAGAAAATTCATCGAAAAATTAAAATATTCTGTGAAATTTCATTAAGCATTAAGAAAATTCATCCGAGATTTAAGAAATTTCAAAAAAAATTCATCCAAAATTTAGAAATTTCAAAAAAATTCATCCAAAATTTAAGAAATTTCAAAAAATTTCAACGAAACATTACAAAATTCAAAACAATTCATCTAAAAAACGTAAAGTTCCGCAAAATTTCATTAAGCATCAAGAAAATTTCATCAAAAATTAAAGAAATTCCAAAATTTTTCATCAAAAATTAAAGAAATTCCAAAATTTTTCATCAAAAATTAAAGAAATTCCAAAATTTTTCATCAAAAATTTAAGAAAAGCAAAAAATTGTATCCAGAAACGTTATCAAAAAATTAAAACTCAAAAATATCCATTTAAAAATATCAAAATATTCCACAAATACCACAAAAAAACAGCATACAAATAAATTAAACATCCATTTCCAACAAAACATTCGCAAACCGCGCCAAAACACCCGCCAAACACCCAACTTTCCATCAAAATATTATTTTTTCCAACAAACAAATGCAGAACAAGGTGTTGGCAGCGGGTATGACATCGCGTGGGAACGAGATTGGGGAGGCGACAGATGCTCGCGGCAGCACGCGGCCTATTGTGGACGACCAACGATGAGGGGAGAGAAAAAGAACGCGGCATCTCCCTTTGGTCAAACGCCGCCCTGAAAATCACATGGGGAAAAAAAGCACCAAACACCTGAAACATCCAACAACCGTGTCCAACAACTGACTTGCCCTTCTTTTGTTCGCGTGTCCCAAACCACCCAAGAAGACCCCAAACGGACATCGACCCACCGACCCCCCGAAACAAGACGCACCTGTCATCAACCAAACGTCTTTGCTCGCAACATGGGTACGGCTCAAAATTGGGGGTTCCATCACGACGTGTGATAACAACAACAGACTGACAGTTGCCATAGAAACGCACGGAATCCCCTCGGCGAGCGACTCCACCTCGCCCCGGTTTCTTGGCTTCATTCATCAGGGAAACCTTCCCCCATCTCCCGCGTCGCACGCCGACCATACGTCACCAAACAAACGACATTTACGGCTGCTAACAGCATGTCGGACACGAGAGGGGACGCGACACGCACTTCACATCCCCAACAAACTAAAAAAAATAAATAAAAAATAAATAAAAATAAAAAAAATAATAAAAACGTGTCCAGTGTTCTCGTTCTCGCGAGAATTCTCGCGAGTTTTCTCTCGTGTAAAGTGCACTGTATACCACTTAGATAAGGGCTAATTATTCTCTGTGCGTCACGTGTGGGTGGAAACTGGAAAGCAAAGGAGGGTTACACCTACAGATAAAAGTGAAAAGCTGCCAAGTTGCTCGTGGGAAAAGGGAGCAACAATGGGAGCCGCCATCGACGACAAAAGAAGACGACGCGTGCGCTGTCGCTTCTTATCTGCGAATTGAGAGCGCTCGTTCGCTGCAGTTTTGTTGTTGTTGCAGCAAACTCAATCTGGGCCGCGCTAACGTCGTCAGTCAATCAGATTGGACTCGGCGTTTTCCCAAAACAAAACCCCTCCAGGAACGCGAGACGCGAGTGTACGCGACCGGGGACTGAGGAAGGGGGGGGAGAAGGCAATTTGTAAGCTGCGGACACCACTCGACGACTCGACTCGACCAAACGCGAGTGAAAAACAAACAAAACGGTCAAATTAGCGAATTTCGCCGATTTGACGCTTGAAATTATTCATTTTTTCATTTATCTCATGAAACTAGGTAAGATCGAATTGAAGCACAATAAATAATTGATGAATAATTAATGAATTAATTAAAATGTACTTGTACCTGAATGACCCTCATGTTAAGTCCCGTTTCTTGAGCCAACTGTTCCCTGATGTGCCTCGTTGGTTTGGGTGTGGCTGCAAACGCCGCTTTTAACGTCTCCAACTGTTTCGCCTTGATGGTTGTTCGAGGTCCGCGTCTCTTGGTTCCCATGTTATTCTCATCGTTCGGCGCCGTGTTCTCGTGGTCCCTGTTCTCCCTATCACCATCCACACTGCCGCCGCTGTCCCTTCCGCTCAAATCCTTCTCACTTCCGTTCGTGTGTTCGCTCGCGTCTCCTCCAGGTGTGCTGGCTGGCGTGGTCCCCGAAGAAGGCGGCGTCGCTGCACCTCCTCCGCTCCCACTCCCGCACACTACACCCGTCTCGGACGCTTTCAGCTCCACTTCGTCCATGTCTTCACCCAAATCAGAGCCAATGCCTGCAAAGAAAACGCGGAAAATTAAGAAAACGTCAACAAATCGTCAAACACAAAATACGTAAAACCATTTTCCCATTGGACGGCAACGAATTGCTCATTAAAAAGCGTTTTATTCATGCGCCGCGCGTCCCCTTTCGAATATCCAAAGCGGGGGTGGAGGCGATTAATTGGCGCCAGCTGGCAGCTCAAATCAAAATGACATCAAAACACGCAGCGGGCGGCCATTTTGACCAGAAGCCGTTTACCAATTGGCCTCGAGGGGATCTCCCTAGGGCGATGCGTGCTCATTGCACACGCGTCTCACGTCCGAGAGAGGGATAAGGAAACGACGTCCTCTACTTGAAAATAAAAACAAATGGCCGAAGAAGAAAAAGAGATTGAGAAATGAAAAAAAAAAAAAAAAAAAAAAAAAATAAGATAAAAAAAAAAAAACGAAAAAAGCGGCGCCTAATGGCCGAGGACGTACAAACGCCGTCGGGGACGCCAAATTGCAAGGCAGACGCAAATCGGCTGTCGCGCTTTTGCCAACTGGATAGACGCACGCGTCGCCTCCTCCCCGTCACGCCTTCTTAATATTTCTCCATCGCAGCGAGACCACGGACACTGTAATTTGTATTCAAATTGTGGCCACAGTTTGAAGGAAAAAAACAAGTAAATGCACTTGTCAGGACGTTCATAGTTGTTGATATTTGATTCACTTGTGCGGTTTTGTCTCGGATGAACGTTTCAATTGGCGATTCAATTAACACGGCAGAAAAAAATCAGTCGGAAATGGAAGTTCTTGTACATAACGGAACTGTAAATTGGTAAATTATGCCGCAATACACCTCACTAAACCATCTATTTCGACTAAATTGAACAAATTTGCCATTTTTAAGGACAAATATCGCGATTTGGTGTTTAATAATTGATTTTTCAATTTCTTAACACTAAAATTTTTTTTTTTTTTAGTTTCGGTTCTTTGTATCGAGAGATTTGACATTTTTAAGAACAAAATATGCAATTTAATGTTTAATAATTAATTTTTCAATTTGCTAACCCTAAAACTTGATATTTTTTTCCAGTTTCGCTCTTAATGTCGAGAAATTTAGCCTTTTTACGGACAAATATCGAACTTTTATATTTAAACCAAACCCATTAAAGACTAAACATTAAATTTCCCTTTCATCATTAACAATTTTAACGACTTTAATCATTGAAACCAACATTATTATGATTTCTATAAATTCCAACCGAATTATCCCACTATTTCCCATCATTTTATACCATTCATCATTTATTACCAAACAATTCATCGAAAATCCACACCAATTAAAAAGAAAACAAACCCACAGTCCACACAGACACAAATAACCATTAAACGCCACTATTTCATCTCAACCATTGCGCAAATCGATGCCATTTAGACCAATTTCCCGATGCCAAACAACATCTATTCCCACCCATCACAAAATTCCCACACCCTCATTTATAAGTATAACCTCAGCGTCTATCATTTCACATCCGAACCTCAATTTCCCCGAAGAAAAAAACCAAAAAAAACCAAACCCAACGCCGACAACAAACACAAACACTTAAAACAGCATTTAACACGACTTCTCCCATGCTATGAATAAATTTGTTTGCAACATCATTTTGCGGCGAATCCCCGCAGGCACCCGTGGCTACCCCTGGGGCTTTTTAGTTCCACTCGGTTGGCGTCTGTGCGTCTCTTCGTGGTCAATCGGAACCACCACGTGCTGCGCCATATTTTTCCCATATTTTTTTACCGACATTATTTTCCCGTCCCAGTTCAGCGTCCAAATTCCTGCACGTGCACAGCTATTAAAAAGAAAAAAAANAAAAAAACAATGGCCGAGGCGCAAAACTCAACTTCCAACTTCCACATTGAAAAAAAAAAAACACTCTGATTTTTCAGAAATTTTCTGCACTGGGTTTGGGAGATTTTCTGACCAGTCGGGCCAAAACCGAGTTACTAACTGAGTCGGAAGAGCTTTCTCGAGACGGCATCGGCTACATCGGCTACATTATTCCGAAAGCCTTTTTCTCTATTTGATTTTGAACGCTCCACATTGAATTTTCACTGCCCACCGTCCAAAACTGAAAGACCACACCTCGGGTGGTCATACTTACTATGGTGATGGTGATGATGGTGGTGATGATGGTGGTGCGGCGGCACCGGCGGTTTGATGGTGCCTAGCAGATAGTCCTCTTTGCAGATGAATTTGTTCTCGTCTAGCACGTACAGTTCCTCGCCGGTCGACAGTTGTTTCCGACACACCATGCACGTGAAGCACTTGAGGTGAAACACTTTGTTGCGCGCCCGCCGCACCAGGTCCGAAGGTGAGATGCCCTGCGTACAACCGGCGCACTTAGTCCCGAACCGTCTGTACATAAGAAAATAAAAATAAAATAAAAATGAATAAATTAAAAAGGAAAAAAAAAAAAAAAAATTAAAATCAATGCTGCGCAGCAAGAAAATAAATACCTAAACCTTAATACACACCTGAACCATAATTCCCCCACTCGCGCCGACACCGCGCGTTGCTGGCTGTGACAAAATCCAATTAAGAGAGACAAGGAAATGAAACGCCCAGGGACTCATTTGCATACAAAGCGCGAGCCACGGTGCGTTTATGAATAAACACGCAAGGGCGCGAGGCGGACAAATTGGCACGAGGCGACGACTCAACCGTGGCGGAACGCGAGCGACATGGTGAACGCGAGAAATAAGATTTCTATTAATAATAAGAAAATTTTCTTTTTTTTTTTTTTTTGTATTTTCTTTTGAGGAAATTTCGGGTGAGTAGCCCTCACTATTCCTCAAATCCGGGGCGGGGCGGGGCGGGTGGCGTCGTAATTGCGTTGCTCCCCCTGATGACGCATTAATTGGCGTTCTCCGCGCGCCCAGCCCCGCAATTTGGCTCGGCGGGCCGGCGATCGCGGCCGATGGAAGGCGGAGGAGGGCGGCTCCACCTGCCTTCACTTGCTACCTGCTTATTACTCGGCCCTTCTTTCTCTCTCTCTCTCTCCCATCATTTTTTTTTTTAACTTTAACTTCTCCGCTACTGTTCACTGACCCTTCAACTCGATCGGACACACCTTCCGGCAACTACTTTTCTTCATTTTTCGGTGGGAAAAACTATTTTTCCTACTTTCAATTCCCAAAAAATAAAAAAATAAAAAATTAAAAAATATCAATTTTTAACCATTAAAAAAAATTTTAAAAAAATGTCTACAATCGAATTTCACACCTGTGCGAGTACCGGTCTCCGCTCAGATGGAAAATCAAATTGAAAACTAAAAAAAAAAAANATATATAT
>JH431809.1:0-38550 GCA_000239455.1 Strigamia maritima
TTTTCGACGAAAAAATTGAATTTTACTGTGGGTGTTGGGTATCCAATCAAAAGAAAGCAGAGGATGAATTCTGTATCCGCCTCTCTTAAGGCAAGGGATGGTCTGGGCAGAGGGATGAGATGTTGACATAATAACATTGCATTTATCACTATGTGACAACATTTGGAGGGATGTAATAAAAATAAGAATAAAATTAAGAAAAGATTTAATGTGATTGATTGTCTTATCTAGCTAACTTTTTCTGGTTTTTAAAATTAATTCTTTTCTATAATTATTTTCCTTGCAACTTTTGTTTTTAATTTGTTTATTTTGTAAATTTTGAAACAAAAGACAAACAATGCAATTGGATTTATTCAAAAAAACATTGAATTATTTTAGAATTTTTATTTTTACTATGTACAATGTTGTCTAATTCTTGCCACAGTAGCCGCTTATGCCAGTAAACCCTATTCTCTCTTTCTCTGTCCACTTCTAATGTGTTATCAGTCAAACCATAGACACCATTTTTAAAAGATTTAAGATAGCTGATGGGAACTAGTCAATTGGAGAATATCATAATAATGAATCGAGCTCAAAATAGTGGTGTACATTATCAAAATTTTGTGGTGTACATTCTCAATTTTGTGGTGTACATTCTCAATTTTGTAGTGCACATTTTCAATTTAGTGGTGTACACTATCCATTTGGTAGTGTAATAATACAATAATAGCTTTTTGCTTAAGCACCCCACTTCCGGACAAGATTTCGGTTGGAACCCCCACTTCCGGCGCGGCGAATACGTTCGAAATTAATACAAATCCACCCGAAATTAATACAAATCCACTTCAGATCCCACAAATCCGCCAAATCTACATCAGATTTTTGGGATTTACAAATCTCGTCCCGAATTTTTGCGAATGATTACTGTGTTGTTATCGATAAGTAAGTAAAGAAGTGTTTATTGTAAAATAAGAAATGGGCTTATATACAGCCCTAGTTGGTAGGTCGCGCCTACGCGTACGTATACGTTTTTGTTTAAGCTGACCTATCAGCACATCTCCCCCTTCAAGTATTGAAGTGAGTGTTTTTGCTCACAAATCTAGTCTTTTTGGGGGTCTAATCTGTCTTCCTTTTCTCGTAGTGTAGGTTGCTTCCGACGAAGCCTCGTCCCGTGGTTGCTCTTCTATTCCTTGCTCGATTTCGGTTGTCGTAATTTGCTCTGTTCCCCTAATGACCTCGTCTCCCGTTTGTTCCTCTATTTCCAAGTCCCCTTCAAACTCTTCCTCTTCAGTTTTTCCGTATTTTACTAAGTGGTATCGATTTCTTTGGATTGTACCCGTATCGGTTTTAATTATATATGAGCGAGGTGTTTCGTCTTGTCTCAAACTTCGTCTCCCTCTTTTAACTTCGATAATTCTCGTACTCCGTGATGTGAATCGTAATTTCGTTTTTGCTGAGATCGTCGATGCTCTTCGTTTGTCTGAAGTTTCGTTTGATCCGGTGTTTTGGCGTTTAATGATGAACTAATTTGGGGAATTTTGGTTCGGATACGTCTGCCGAACAACAGTTCCGCTGGTGAAAATCCGTTTGCCAGCGGTGTCGCCCTGAATTGCTGTAATGCCTGATACGCGTTTCTCGATTTTTTTAAACTCCGTTTAATTATTTTTACGATCGATTCAATGAACCCGTTGCTTTGGGGAAATCTGGGACTACTTGTGACGTGCTTGAATCCCACTTCGTGTGCGAATTTTTTAAATTCCAAATTTTCTCCCGGTGCGAAGTGGGTACCATTATCACTAAACACGATCTCGGGAGTCCCGTGAACCGAAAACAAACTGTCCAAATGTGTAATTATTGTTTTCTCGTGCAGGCTTTTTAACGTGAAAACGAATGGAAATCGCGAATAATAATCCGTAACTAATAAATACCAATTTGAGTCTAATTTAAATAAGTCCATTCCAACTTTTTGCCAAGGATATTTTGGAAATTCTGAGGGTATTAATGGTTCGTGTCGTTGAATCGTCTCTTCGATGCACTCCGGGCATTTTTTTATCATTGTTTCCAGCTGACTAGACAATCCTGGCCACCAACTAATTGTTTGCCAATGCCCGACATTTGGCAATCCCCTGATGGGCCTCGTGCAATTTGCTAAAATCTCGCTCTCGTTTGCTTGATATAATTATCCGCGTTGCTTTCAACAATAGTCCCTCGTTTAGCGTGATGCTGGCCCGATGTTGCCAAAAATCCCGTAGTGTCCCCGATACTCTGTCTTTTGTTGGCCACCCTTCTTGACAATATTTTATTAATTGTCTACACTCGTCGTCCTCTTGTTGCTTCGTAATTATCTCCGCCAATCTTTCATCAGATACTGCCAGTTGACTCGTTACCCCATGAACAAACGTTGAAATTTCTTCGTCTAAATCGGTATCATCCGTTCTATTATTTTCTATCGGTCGTCTTGATAAGGTGTCCGCCATCCCCAACTCCTTTCCTGGAACATAGACGATGGAGTACGAATATCTTTGTAACCGTAACCTCATGCGTTGTAACTTCGGTGTTAACTCGTCGAGTGGTTTCGATGTAAAACTGTCACTAATGGTTTATGATCTGTTTCTAGGATCACGTGTAGCCCGATGATGAAATCCCTAAACCTCTCACACGCCCATGTCAACGCATACCCCTCTTTATCGATCTGTCCCCAATTTTGTTGCGTTGTCGATAACGTTTTTGCTGCGTATGCTACTGGACGAAATTCCCCCGATTGTTGTTTTTGTTTTAAAACGGCGCCGACTCCATAACTTGATGCGTCCGAAGAAATTTTTGTCTCTCTTGTTGGGTCGAACCAAGCTAATACGGGTCGTTTGCTCAAAATATCCCGAATTTTGTCAAATGCTTCCGTCTGTACTTGTCCCCAAAGAAAATCGTTCTTCTCCCGTAGTAACTCGTTAAGTGGGTGGGCTAATGTAGCCAAATTCGGAATGAAACGGCCTAAGTAGTTTATCGATCCCAAAAAACTTCTAAGTTCGGATTTGTTTTGTGGATGCGGAAGTTTTGCTATTGCCTCTACTCGTCATCGATATGAATCCCTTTCTCGTTGATTATGTGACCCAAAAATTTTACTTCCGTAACGCCGAATACACATTTATCCTTGTTTAATGTTATTCCGCTTTTCCGTAATCGTTCCAAAACTTCTCGTAATCTGTTATCGTGTTCCTCGATCGTTTCTCCATGCACCAGTACGTCGTCGATATTGCACTGTACACCGTTTAACCCTTCTAAAATTTGCATCATCCGTTTTTGAAAAACCTCGGGTGTTGCAGTGATGCCGAACGGGAGTCGTTTGAATTTAAAACGACCGAATGGAGTAATAAACGTGGTTAACAACTGTGATTCCTTGTCTAGCTCGCACTGCCAAAAACCATGATTGGCATCCAATTTCGAGAAAAATTTTGCTTTTCCTAAGCGTCCAAATAGGTTCTCTGTGTTCGGCATCGGGTAAATCTCGCGTTTAACAAAAATATTTAAAGGTACGTAATCTACACACATTCGTAACGATCCATCCGGTTTTGGTATTAATACTAAGCCAGAACACCAAACTGTTGGTTCCTCTACTGGCTCAATAACACCCAATAATATCATTTTGTCCAAATTTTTCTTAACTTCGTCTAATTTGGATATCGGCACACGTCGTGGTGCTGTTAACGCGTGTGGTGTCGCTCCTTCTTTTAATCTAATTTTATACGAAATTTTTAAACGTCCTAGTCCTTCGAATAATTCCGGAAATTCCGATCTGGGTTCCACTGATGAGTACGATTTCGTTGAAACTTTATTAACTACATCCTGCTTGACTATTTGTTTGATTGTTGCCCGTTCTGTCTCCTCGATCTTGTCTCTCGTATTGTTTGTTATTCGGCCGATCTTGTTTCTCGTATTGTTTGTTTTTCGGCTGATCTCCTTTCGTATAAACTTTGTCGACTTCGGTTTTAATTTCGGATTTTATCTCCGAATTTCGTTGCAACTCCGGTTGTTGCGCTTTTATTTGTTCGTATTGTCGTGCCATTACTAACGCTTTGTCGAATGTTAAGTCCTCAACCAACTGTAATTTTTCTGATAACTGTTTGCTTTTAACCCCAATAACGAAGCGATCACACATCAACATTGCCCAAACGTCCGTCACTTTTTCCAAACCACAATTCCCCGATAATGCATAAATCTCCGTAGCGAATTGGTCGATCGTCTCGTCTTCTTTTTGAACTCTTGAATTTAATTTTGCCCGTTCGAAAATATAATTTCTTTTCGCAATGAATTGATTTGTGAAAGCGGTTAGTACCGTTTCAAACACCTTCTGATCGTTTTCTGATAATTTGAGTGCGTCAAAAATCTCGTTGGCATGTCCACCCATGCAATACAATAATGCGCCCACTTGGTTTTCTTCTGGCTGTTTAGCTAACCCCGTTATTAATCGATACTGTGAAAATATTCGCTTCCATTGGACCCAAGAAGCGGTGTCGGCGAAATTGAATTTTTCTGGCGCCGAAAACGTGTTGTTTGACATCTTTATAATGATGCGATCTTTAAGTAACTAACTTTAATCGTCGTTTCTACCGCTGCCACCATGTGTTGTTATCGATAAGTAAGTAAAGAAGTGTTTATTGTAAAATAAGAAATGGGCTTATAAACAGCCCTAGTTGGTACGTCGCGCCTACGCGTACGTATACGTTTTTGTTTAAGCTGACCTATCAGCACAATTACCCCCTCGATCGAACAGTCTAATAATCAAACAATAATAATCCCACAAAATAAATAAAATAAAATAAATAAATAAAATAAAATTTAAATAGTTTAAATAATAATATTTCACGCGGGACCCCACGGGATTAGTGATCCGATCTGAGGTTATATTTAACGGAATTTCACGAATCATTAGTGATGGGATTTTAGTGATTTAACAAGATTTTACTGATTTAATGGGATTATACTGATTTAACGGAATTTTGATGATTTCATGATAATTTCTCAGGTTAAACAAGTTGTTGGTGATGGGATTTCACGGGTTATTGAAGATTTAACCAAATTTGATCACGATTTTACTGATTTAACGGGATTTTGTGTGATTTGATGGTGATTTTGCGGGTTAAACAGGATTTTGTATGATTTGATGGTGATTTTGGGGGTTAAACGGGTTGTTGGTGATGGGATTTCGAGGGTTAAACTGGTTGTTTATGATGGGATTTCGAGGGTTAAACTAGTTGTTAGTGACGGGATTTCGAGGGTTAAACTAGTTGTTGGTGACGGGATTTCGAGAGTTAAACGGGTTGTTGAGGATGCATAGTCCTTACTTACTACTATACTGGAAGACTGAGTCAAATACGAATATATGGAGAATGAAAAAACATACCAGAAAACAAGTTGCTGGATGAGGGTTAGTATATATTCTTTTTTAGGTAATGTGTTATCAGTCAAACCATGGACACCACTTTTAAAAAATTTAAGATAGCTGATGGGAACTAGTCAATTGGAGAATATCATAATAATAAATCGAGCTCAATATAGTGTGTACATTGTCAATTTTGTGGTGTACATTCTCAATTTTGTGGTGTACATTCTCAATTTTGTGGTGTACATTTTCAATTTAGTGGTGTACACGTACAATTTAGTGGTGTATACTATTCATTTGGTGGTGTAATAATACAATAATAGTGTTACACAATGTAGTTTTATTCATTAAATTTATATACTTCAACATCACTGATTGTATTATCAAGAATGCTTAAGAAATCCGCTTTGGTTATTGTAAAAACACCTAATTTAGCAGCTTTTAATACAGATTGTAGAAAATCAATTGTTTCATATCCAAGATGCTGATGTTCATTATCTCCTCCTTTATCCTCATCACTATCTTCCTCTTCACCCTCATTACTATCCTCTTCACTTATATCTGCCTCATCATCATCTATTAATCCAGGATCACAAGTTTCTACCATTCTTCGTACAGTGCTTAATGTAACCTCTTGTTCCATGAACTCTGCATTCCGCAAAAGATGCAATAGTAGTCCAATCGACTCTTGTGATATGGGTTCCTCACATTCATTTTCTGACTAGCTCGTCTCTTCATCTGAATTTTCTGACTCGCTCATTTCCTTATCTGAATTTTCTGAGTCCCTCATCTTTTTATCCGATTTTTGTGCATGAACAGTTTTCTCATGTCTTTGTAAAGAATCAGACGTGCAAAACCACGACCGTATACATTACAACCGAACACCATCGTGCAATTGATGCTGAATCGAGAGTTTTATCAGTTTTATAATTACCACCACCACCACCACCACACCAACAAATGACGTCATAGGACGAAATTAACTACTGCTCTGGACTATACTAAATGACGTAATCACATACAATATGCGAATTGCTTTTAACAGAGAATTCTAATCATCTCTCTCCTCTCTCCAAACATAATCAGTGATGTTGTATATAAGTATATAAATTTAATGAATAAAACTACATTGTGTAACACTATTATTGTATTATTACACCACCAAATGGATAGTGTACACCACTAAATTGTAAGTGTACACCACTAAATTGAAAATGTGCACTACAAAATTGAGAATGTACACCACAAAATTGAGAATGTACACCACAAAATTGAGAATGTACACCACAAAATTGAGAATGTACACCACAAAATTTTGATAATGTACACCACTATTTTGAGCTCGATTCATTATTATGATATTCTCCAATTGACTAGTTCCCATCAGCTATCTTAAATCTTATAAAAATGGTGTCTATGGTTTGACTGATAACACATTAGAAGTGGACAGAGAAAGAGAGAATAGGGTTTACTGGCATAAGCGGCTACTGTGGCAAGAATTAGACAACATTGTGCATAGTAAAAATAAAAATTCTAAAATAATTCAATGTTTTTTTAAATGAATCCAATTGCATTGTTTGTCTTTTGTTTCAAAATTTACAAAATAAACAAATTAAAAACAAAAGTTGCAAGGAAAATAATTATAGAAAAGAATTAATTTTAAAACAGAAAAAGTTAGCTAGATAAGACAATCAATCACATTAAATCTTTTCTTTAATTTTATTCTTATTTTTATTACATCCCTCCAAATGTTGTCACATAGTGATAAATGCAATGTTATTATGTCAACATCTCATCCCTCTGCCCAGACCATCCCTTGCCTTAAGAGAGACGGATAGAGAATTCATCCTCTGCTTTCTTTTGATTGGATACCCAACACCCACAGTAAAATTCAATTTTTTCGTCGAAAAATTCAATCTTTATTAGAGCATTTGGGGAAAAAAAATATTTTCTCCTTTTGAGAGCATTTATGAAATTAGTGTTAATAAAAGTTATGTTTTTTAAAAATGATATTTTTGATTTAATTATTGTAACAATTAAAAAATTGTTACAGATCAGTATTTAAGTTGACCTAGAATTGTAGGGAGGATGAGAAAACAAGTGTATGATGTTGGTAGTGAAGGCCAACTAGTCAATGAGTGGGAAAAGTGGGTTAGGGGTGGGTCTCAAATGGCAGCCATTTTGAATAAATTAAGTGTCCTATATCACCATCCATACTACTATTGCACTTACTTTTTTTTTGTTTATTCAACTTATCGCCAACACCGACTAAATATTTCCGCATTTTTTGCTCTCAAATTCGGAGTCGGTCATCGAAGCAGTCGCAGCACATTTTCTCAAAGCAGCTGTATAATTTAAAAATAAAATACAATAATCAAAAAAACATTTACTAAAATATTAAAATAATAATCTGTACGCATTACATACTTTTTATAACTGCAGTAAAAAATGGATTTTTTTGTGGGAACGATTCCTTGCCTTTCCTGCCTTGCCAATTAAATTCAGCACCAACAATATCAACAATTGTTTTCTTCATTATTCGGCCCACAGCTTCTTCTATAGATGAACCCCCACAAGTTGTAAGTACAAGTATCTACGGAAAGTGAGAGCATTAACTACCGGCACTTAAAATGTTTATTTATTTCTTTTACCATATATATCATTTCTTATTTTAACACTTTCTTTAATGGTCTTTTCCAGGTTTTCTAAATCTTCCCTCGTTCTAACCGGCAAATTAAATGGTAATTCTTTTTCTGCTGGGATTGAGGTAGAATCATTACTATTTTTTGCAGATAACAACATTTCCACCATTTTTGAAATGTTTCTCATATCTTTTTTCAAGCTAGTTATGTTTGTTATCATAAAACGTCGAAAGTGAAGAGTCGATTCTGAAAATATCATATGCTAATTTATTTTCTGATTAAAATAATAAAATGTTTTATTACCAGAAACTGTTTCCATTTCCTTGAGAAGAGCTTGTGTATCTATAACAGGATCATCTTCACTCGTGGATAAAGTTTCAGTCCCGTTATCATTAGAATCTTCACTGACAACATATTCACCACAATCATCATCATTGCTTGTATTTGAAGTCGCAGAAGTGGTGATCGGGTATGTGTCTGATAATGTTATGACGAAATACAAGACATTTACAAACCTCAATGTAAAACACTGAAACACTTCAAAAACTTCTAATTTTCAATACGTGCAATTACTTTGAAATAAAAATAAAATAAAGGTTTTAATAGTGACAATTATACAGACCCGTCAGATAAAGATGATAATAGGCCTTTCGTTACATTTCTACAACATCATCAGCTATTATTAATTAACAAATATCTTCCTTTCTTACAGGAAATAAAAATGTAAATTTAAATTTTGTATGATGACAATTTAGATATACTTTTGTTGTTAATCTTCATTACTCTATCTACCATAGGCCTTTCGACTATTCACCAGTCTTCTTCAGTGGTCTAATCACAAGTTAAATTGGCATCCAAAAACCACCAAAAAAACACCTAAAAATTTTGTAGTTACCGTATATACTCGCTTATAAGTTGACCCTGACTTAACAAAAACCATTGACCCGCGTATAAGTCAAATTGGAAGAAAAATACCAGAATTTGGTCCAAAAACTCCATATACGGTATATACGGCATATACGGTATTCACAAATCACGTCCGTTCAACATTCAGGCCACCCTATAGGTAGCCTATGGGTGGCCTGCATGTTGAACGAACGTGATTTGTAAAATTCTAAAAAAAAATTTTGTTTCTTTGACCCGCATATAAGTCGAATTTGGAAAAATAGGCCTAGATTTGGTCCAAAAATCCTCGACTTATACGCGAGTATACACGGTACATCTAATGCTCAAAAATTTAAATTTTGATTTACCCTTGTAATATCTAAGCTTAATATTGGATAATACAATTAAAAATTGACTGCGGAATAACCTGTTTCTAGCATTTGATCCAATAAAGCATCCTTCTTGACATCAAACTCTTGAGTTGCTGTAGCAGCAACTGTTGTCATTTCTCTGTGTACTTCAACCTTTGATAACTTAGCAAATTTTGTGGGAAGTTGTTTGCCATCAGAAATTACAAATTTTCTCTTTTCTAAACTCATTGAAGACTTCGGATAGCGAGTATTTGCGTCAGTAAGCTTCTGGTTTTGGTTTACGGTGCCGAGATATTTTTGTAAGTGACAACAATTCTCACATCGAATAATTCCCTTTGCCGCAACTCTGTTCAAGACAAATATGCTCGCCTGAAACCATTCGAAACAATTTTTCGATTGAAGCCTTTTGCACGGCCATTTGAGTTTTTCAACCAATTCCGATTGCTCTGCAACATCCGAACACCAATCATCGAGTCCCGGACAAAAAACGTGTCGCCCCAAATCACTAAGTTTTAAAAGCTGATCGTGAAGTTCGTCCGCACAAGATATGTCAAAAGTCGCCTTGATGGTCCGCAAGACGGTCACCAAACACGCTTTACCACTGGAATAAATAATCAATTTGCAAGGAACTTCGTCTGTGCATGGAATATCTCTAAGATCTCTTCGAAAAATTTCAAGTCTATCCGGCAAAATAGAATAAAGACTGGGATACTTTTGTTGTACATTATCAAACACTTGAGTCAGGCTATTCGGCATGCGCACATACAGAGAAATTGAAAGTGTGTTATTTTGATCTGACGGATGATCCTTTTCAAGCGAATTTTCTTGATTTGAAGTATTTCTAACGATATAGACTTTACGCTTTGTGGTGTTTGTTTCTTCACTAAACAGTGAAGCAACACAGTGAGTGCAAAAGCATTGATTAGCAACATTGGCTGAACGTTCTTCACTGTTATGTCTGCATTTCATGTTATCATCCTTTTTACCAGCCAAATTGGGTTTAATACAACACTGTGTAGCCTTTGTTTGTGTGGTTTTACACTGCGGTTTCAATAGTCTACGTTTTGTAACTTTCGTGTTTAATGCAATTGCGTGTTTAGTTGGTAATGACACTCTTGTTGCTGATTGGATTTGAGTTTGTGATAAAACACAAGGCTGGTTATCGCCTCTGTCTATTTTTGATACTAATAACTGGTACGGGAGAACTGTTTCAATTGTTGAGTGGTCAAATGATGCTTCTTGGCGATCTGGTAAAATGCTTTCCGGTTCTTTCGAGCTGTTGGCAGTCAAAAAAGTGCAAGAAACGTCTTCTGAAAGTTCTAGTTTTATGGTTTCCATTGGGTTAACTTGTTATTCTGAACGGTCAAAAATGATGAGTTTGAATCTATTTGGGGTACGTTGTGCCCTTAATTACCGTATACCTGTAAATTGAAGTAATTAATTGTAATTTGTAAATTATTTAATTATTTGTATCCAGATTTTTTAACTTGAATTAAACTAACCGAAAAATTTAGAAATTTTCAACTCTTCAAAGTCTGCTGTTTTTCGTTTGCACTGCAAAAAGATAGGAAAATTATTCATTGTCAGCTAAAAAAAAAAAGAAAATTTAATTACTAACCTCTATGGAAATTTCTACTTTTCATCCATGTGACCATATTCGTCTAAAATTATACATTTCTCATTAATAAATATTGATAACTATATTTTATGTAATTACCAACGTCCAAAAACCGCCATCAAGCATTAGTTTTCCGTTTTGCCTCTAGGTTGCACGACGACTATGCTAATCGCTAATGACTGCAACTCTCGCTGCAACTGGTTTAAAAATCATATATCACTTTTTGTTCGAGCAGCTTTTTCCTAACCAACCTCAATCACGTTTTCCTTCAAGAATACTTCAAAACAACTGCAATAGCCAAGGTGCAAACTGGCAAACGAGTCACGGATCTGACCGAAAATCAACAGCACGAAAATCAATCTTACTCAGACATCGCATCGATATAGAAAGTCTATGTTAAATCGATGTAATGTTATTTTATCGATGCAGGCGTTCGATATATATCGGATTTTTAGGTTTACTTGAAATAACGACTACTTTATGAAGAAAATTGATGTCTGATCCATGATTCTACGCAAATGCATCCAAATTTTCGAATTTTAAAATATTTTTGACTACAAATAATTCTATCAGTAACTATTTAAATAAAATAAAACTAAATGAAAACATTAATCAAGAATTTAACTTGCATCCAACAAACAATATGATGGTTTCAGCAGTATTTTGTTCAAAATTTTATTTTGAAAACAAATAATATTTATTCCAAAATTTTTTTTTTATTCATTGTGGTCATTTTCACCCAAAACGCTTTCAGCATCTGAATTACTAATATCCGGACTTTTATCGGGTATTATAAATGTCTCTTCCGTCTGATCTGACATCTCGCTACCGTGATATAAAAAATAAAAATAAATATTTGTAAAATATATTTTTATTCGTATGAAGTAAGTAAAATAAATACCTATCTGATTCCAGTTCCACTTTTTCATTTTCCTCAGTACACATTAACGATTCTTCCGCTCGGTTCGTTATCTCCCTGAAAGTATGAATAAAATAATTATTTCACTCATTTAAATGAGTTTCCACATTCTTAAAGAAAATTACCCATTTGACTCTTGAAGCAATTTTTCTTTATCATAACCGCATTGCGCATTTGCACGACTTTTCATTCGCTTCATGTGCCTAACACACGGCAATTTCAACAGTTTAAAGTCCCGTAGACGATGATATGTTGCCGGACTGCGTTTATAAATCTCCATTGCTATAAAAATAAAATAAATTCAAAATGTTTCCTAAATCATACCAAATGAAAACAATACCTAATTTCATTGTTGTCGAACTCCATCTATTACCTTTTCCTTCTTGCGCTAAAAAATAACAAAACAAAAAAATGAATATTTTGAGCCAAAAAAATTGAGAATAAAATTCTGTAGCCTAAAAATAATAAAAATAAACTTATATGGCCCTGAAACAAACCTTTGTTTAGCTTCTGGTCCGTGACCAAGCACTTCAACTTTGATAAATGACCGAGCCTATTTTTCACCCAATCAGCTTTAGAATCCGATTGTCCTTTCACACTTTCATCCAACAACAAAACCTCCTGCAATGTGCTCTCCTGAGCCATTGCAGACACAATTTTCACCAGTTCTTCATACTCTTCATCATCCAAAACAACTCCTTTCGCCCGTTCACTCTCATTTTTCTCTTTTTGCTTATTAGAAATAGAAACTTTCCGCTTTCGCTTCTTCTCCTCCAAAACCGACGTCGGTTTCCTATTCCTTAAATACCGCTGCAGCCGAATGCACTGAGAACACCGAGCGATCCCGGACATAACGATCGATTTCAAAAGATTAATGCACGCCGGATACCATTCGAGGCACTTCTTCGACTGAAGACGCTCGGACGGCCACTTGACGTTAACTACAAGACCATTGGACACATCCGAGCACCAACTTTCAACTCCGGGGCAAAACACATGCCGCCCCTTGTCGCTCAGTCTGACTAGTTCATCTCTGAGTTGATCCGCGTTAGAAACATCAAAAATCGATTGAATGGTTCGGAAAACTGTCACTCTTCTCGCAATCCCGTCCGAATTAACAATGATCTTGCACGGAGTTTCGCCGGTGCAAGGAACATCCATCAGATCCTTCCGTACGATCTCAAGTCGATTCGGCCAGACTGCCGAATAAAGACTGGGAAAACTCTGCACAATGCCGAACACGTGATTCAGACTCGCTGGGACGTGGATATAGAGGGGATTGACGATGTTGCCTATGGCGCTACTCACTTGTAGTACAGCGGGAACGATATTCCGCTGAAGATTCACTTGAGTCGCGACGTTGCGGCACATTTTGTTGCCATGGAAGTCGGTACTGGTCTTGACGCTGCACATTTTGGTGGAGCATTGAACACCCGTGTCGACACTACGCGGCTTAATCTTGCACTGGATACCTGTAGTCGTTTTATTAGCTGACTGCATGCAGACTTGTGTAGCAACTGTAGCATTAATCCGGTTTTTTTTTATCATGCGATTGTCGTGCCGCCATAATAAACAATCGTCTGTTTTCCCGATTAAAGTAGGAAGAATGAAACACTGCGTGGCCTTCGTTTGAGTGTTTATTTTCCGAGCTAAAGGTGTTTTACAATTGTTTTGCCGCCATACTAAACAATTGTTATTCTTGCCGGCTAAAGTTGGGTCAATAAGACACTGCGTAGCAACGGTTTTGGTCTGTGGTTTTGAAGTTTTCTCGATCACTGGGTTTTCTCCTCGCCATATCAAACAATCGTTCGTCTGTCCGGCTAAAGTTGGGTCGATGAAACGCTGCATGGGCATTGTTGATGTAGTTCTTTTAGTGGTTAAACGAGGCCTTGGTAAAGTCAAATGGCACCTTGGTAAAGTCAAATGGCGCTTTGATGAAGTCAAACATGGGTCTGGTATTGTATAGGGTGGTATTTCGTCTTCTGGTTTTGGTATTACTAACTGGTATGGCGGAACGGTTTCTATTGAATAACTTTTATCTGATGTTTTATCCAGATCTGGTAAAATACTTTCAGGTTCGTTCGTTGGCATGTCATTAAAGGGAACTTCATCTAATGGTTCTAGTTTGATGTCTTGAACGGGATAAAACATGGTAGCGGTTGAAAGAGTTTGACTGAAACGTGATTCCGTAGTAATGGGAATGTGATCCGATGTTAATGTCGATTTGTTGCAATCTGGTGATGGATTTTGCCAGCTGTTTCTAGTTATTTCAAGTGTTTTATCAGTTGATGTCTAAATAATAAATTTTAAAAAAAAATATTAGTGAGTACCGGTATACGGTATACATTTTGTAAAATATAAAATTGTTTAGTAAAGTTTCTACCATCTTTGTCCTAAAATGTGCAGTCTAACAATTTGTTAAAAAGTAAACAAACAACCTCACGGCCATTGAAACCGAAGTTGCTCAATTTGTCAATCGGTGACGGTCAATAAAATTATTTCAACAACTCTCTGAAAACTCACAAATCAAACTCTTAAATTTTCGTTTTTTAAATTAAATAAAATTTATATTAATTAATCAAATAAAAATAACAACCAGTAAAATTATATCCCTCTATTGCCAAAAACGAAAATCTTTACGAAGCCATTCGTAATGGCGTCGTTTCATACATTTATCGCATATTCTCTATTCATTCTGTGTTTTGCGATAAGCGTTAAGGTAGAATAAATTAAATATATTCTGATTTTATAATTTCATGTCGTTTTTCAGGGTCAATATGATAATATGCGATGTAAGTGCGTTTGTCCCGATGTATCGATTGTTAATGGAACAACGACTGATGCGCAAAGAAAACTCTACATAGCGAACGTAGAAGCTATACACTGGTTCATACTCATCTAGACTAGATATTACGATAACATATATTAATGTACATTTTTATTTTTAGCAATTGTGAAAATGTAGTAGTGCCACAAATCTCGGGTACTCTGAATGGAAAAGAAAATGAATTTTGTCCTCGTTGTGAGTGTAAACATGAGAGCAGGAGTACAATGACTATCAAAGTAAGATATATCACATGAAAAATTGTTTTTTACATGTTACAATTTATTATTGTAATAGGTAGTGGTGATTATTATAATCTGGATTGTGTCGCTTCTTGTGGTTTATATGCTCTTTTTGATGTGTTTGGATCCATTGTTAAATAAACGCGGAGTCACGTATCAAGAACACACCAATGAAGAGGTATTTTTATTTTTATTTTTTTTTTAGAAAAATTTGAGTTATGGTTTACTTTACAGGAGGAACTTCCACCAGTTGCATCAACGTCACAACGCAGAACTAGCAGCAATGTGTTGAATCGTGTTGGACATCAACAGTATAAGTGGAAACGTCAAGTTCAGGAACAAAGAAGAAATATATACGATAAACACAAAATGCTCAATTAGTTTTTATCAATTAATTTTTTGTTTGCGTGTATATTTTATATAAATGAATATTCTTTGTCTAGTCAAGTTAATTAAATTGCATTCTTTTTAATTATTACAAAAAAATGGTTTTTTTTTTAGTTGAATACAATTTGGAACTGTACATTCCTAAATTTTTTGCCATGTGTTTGTTTTACGAATGAATGGTTAACTGTAACTTAAATACTTAAAAATGAAAATAAAAGTAATTTCCGTTTTATTTATTTAAAATGTAAAATCTGGACATTTTTTACCAACAGATTGGCCAAAATAAAAGTTATTTATATTTTATTATTTATTTATTATTAAATTGTCCGATAGCTAACTTAGTACTGCGCATGCACGTTCAGGTTTTATACACATCCGCCGCAAAATTAGCTTCCTTTTCCGGAAGTTGGAAATAACCGAATAAAAATTTAGAAACATGTCTTCGACTACAGCAGATTGTTCTATATCGTCTAAACAGGTAAAAAATTGGATTGTTTATAACGGAAATTTAAAACTCTACGGAGTTGCCGCTAGAAGGAATTATATTTTAAAAAAACATGAAGATTTATGAATAATAACCACGTGTTTTTTATTGACAGGTAAAACGCTCAGTTGCGGCTTTATATCAATTATTGGAAAAGAAAACTGCGACTGAGAATGAAAAAAAGCAGAAAAAATTATTCGGCAAAGGACCGAATAAAATAAGTGTGCGAATACAACTGAAACGAGCCCCAGCTGGAAATCAATATGGATGGAAAGAAATTAAAGTGTAAATAAATCAATAAAAAATCAAAAAATATGGTTTTAAAATCTATTTCTATTTTTTAGGGTTCTTCCCAACTGTCCGACCGGTAAAAATTCAAGCATTTGTCTGATTGTTAAGGATTTACACAAAGGTCGGAGGTCGGATGATGAATTTACGATCGAATATTTCAAAGATATATTAAAGAAAAAAGAAATTGATATTATTACCGAGGTATGAATTGGTTATCACATTCATTTTTTTTAAAAATAAGATTTTTTAATGAATTTAATTGTTACCTTAGATTATACCAACACACGTAGTGCGAACTGAACACAACACATTTCAAGCGAAGCGAAATCTTTCGGTAAATTTTGATAAATTTATCGCCGATGAACGAATTAAAATGAGTTTACCGACATTATTGGGCAAATGGTTCACCGAGAAACAAAAGTATTGTTTTTTAAATTGTGAATTTTTAGCATTTTGACGCTAAATATAATTTTTTGTAAAAAAAAATATTAGATTACCCATTCCCATAAGCTTTACGAAGAGTACAACTAAAGCACAGATAGAGAAAGCAATGAGGTCGATAATCATACCTATTTTTAGGAATAAATTTGTTTAGTAAGTGGAATTGTTGTTGAAATTTGTTTTAAAAAAAATAACAGTTTTTGATAATTTTTATTTTATTTTGCAGTCACGTGAATGTTGCTAATGATAGCATGAAGATGAGTGAAACTGTCAGCAACATTTTGGATTTGGTTAATCAGTTGGCGAGGAAACTTCCCGGTGGTTGGGCAAATGTAAAAAGCATCTTTTTATCAACAGTTGTCAAACCTTCGATTCCAGTTTACGTATCGTTAGGTAAGGAAATAAACTACCTCGTTGTATTGATAAAACATTAATTCAACAATAATAATTGTTTTTATAGCTCCTTTGTCTGAAGTTGATATTGCTATCGACATGCAAGAATACCCAGAACCTGAGGACTTAACAACGTTACCTAAGGGAAAAGTTGTGGTGTATCCTGATGGAACTGTGCATGTAGTCGAAGGAAATGGTGATGGGGACATATCAGACAATTGAAAGAATTGTAATTGAATTAAAATTTTATTTTTTCTTCATTATCTCACTTTATAAGTTACACAAAGCTCATAAAACATGTAAAATATAAAAAACAACAATAAAATAAGCAAAAAGCTAATAAATTACAATAACCGTTACTGAGTATTATTCTTGAGTTATCAAAACCTTAGCGACAAAATGGAATGTTTGAATCATTTTCCAATGTCAAAATTAAATTTCTACTAATTTTAATATAAAATGGTACAATTTCTAAATCCTGGTATCGATGGATACGGAGACGAAGCTGCTGTAACGGCACTATTAGCGTTTGGAGGCCTAGTGCTGGTGAGAACAAGTTCCAGTTGCTGGAAATCACGGAGCCGTTTCACGTCTTTGTCCTTTCGAACGACGGTGTCAGGGAGTTTGCGGATTTTCAAGATGTGTTTCAAATCAATTCCTAGCTCTTCGCAGCAGACTCGAAGTAGACGCGAATAGGTCAAGTCGTTTCGAGGGATTTCTATCTCGATGTAATCTGGGTCCGGGGAATGAGCTACTCGAACTTTCAAAACAAGTTCTTCAAAAAAAAAGAGAGTTTAAAATAAAATTTATTGATACGGTATGAATTTTTTTTATAAATTACCATCATCGTATTGATTATTGCCGTTTTTCATGATTGCAGTTTGTTTTGGATGTGCTACTTCGACATCAATTTTATGGTTTACTTCTGGGTTTACTAAGTAGTTAGGAATTATGTTTGGAGTAACATCGGCTTTGACAAATGAGATTTCACCTGCAAAATACAAAAACAAATAGACAATATAATGCAAGGGGTTCTGATACGGAAAAAATTACATTTTTAACTAAAAACCCAGATTTTCAATCGAAAAACCCAGATTTTCAATCGAAAAACCCAGATTTTCAATCGAAAAACCCAGATTTTCAATCGAAAAACCCAGATTTTCAATCGAAAAACCCAGATTTTCAATCGAAAAACCCAGATTTTCAATCAAAAACCTAGAGTTTTGACTAAAAGGCCAAACTTCTTAACTAAACAAACCAAAACGATTGTAAATTTGCTGTATTAAACTTTCTTTTTGTATTGGAGCCAAAATTCGAGACAATTATGAATCTGACAGGTCTTTCCGAATTCAATGAACCATAACAGTAAAATTGTGACGCCTATGAATCCTAATTTACACAGGAATTTAAACCACCTGGATTTAATAAATGGAATATTTCTTCCTTCTCAGCCACACTCGCTGCCGTCTCTCCCGTTTTCGATATCAGTGTCTTATCTGCACCAGTTTGTAGTAAATACGTGACAATACTTGTGTAACCTCTCTTTGCGGCCCAATGTAAAGCGGTCCTTTATTTTTTTTTTTAAAAAGGTAAATAAAATGAATATTTGCAGAAAAAATAAAAATATTTATACCCACCAGCCGTTTATATCATGCTGTGCATTAACATTAATTCCCCTTGCTATAAGAGTATGAACAGCTTCTTCGTCACCAAAACAAGCGGCTTCTCGTAATTTCTCTTCACTAGCTTTAGTGAAATCCATTCTGATCACAAATCAATAACGCTTCAGAAAATTCTGGCTAACACCAGCATGGTACTTAATGCAGAATTAATTCAATTTTAAATTTAAATATGCAAAAATGTTATTTAATTGATTTTAAAAAGAATTAAAAATTATCTATAAACAATTAATTTGTCAAATTCATGATTATCTCCTATGTCTCTGTGCACATTGCGAGGGTTAGTTGAAGCTCTTCTGGAGCATGCGCAAAGCGCTATAACAAGAATGGTGCCCTAATAGCAGAAATAATACTGCCAACCTGTATACTACATCACATTACCATTGATTATTCAATCTATTATAATCATGCAGAACTGGAGACAGGCAATCAAAACTCCAATTACATACCGAGTGGGGAACAATTCAATACGTGTACAAACAAATTTTATTTATGCAGTTGCAACAACTGGTGTATCATTATTGATCATCCTGTACATGTTCTTTCCTCAAAGCAGAAGTGGTTTAAAAATGATAAATCAAAATGGAATAGTTGCCAATGACTTAGAATTAGGACACAATCATTTAAGGAGTAATAACAACAATGCTAACAGATGGTATAATGCAACTTATCCACTAACAAGTGTGAAAAGGACTGAGTTTGAAGCAGTGTATAAAATTGGCATTATTTCAGATTTGGATGTGGATTCAAAGAGTACAAGTGACAAAAATGTGTGGATTAGTTATTTAAAAATTGGCTATTTTACCTACAATTTTGCTTCTAAAAAAGTGAAGTTGGATTGGGAACCAAATGTCACAGTGTTGAGATCGTCTATATCTCTTGGTGGACGTGGCTTAGAGTTATCAGAGTTGATTGTGTTCAATGGAAAATTGTACACAGTGGATGACAGGACAGGAATTATTTATGAAATTGATGGTGATAAAGTTGTCCCATGGGTTATTCTTGCTGATGGTGATGGACACCAATTGAAAGGTACATGTTATACGAGTAGAATAATTTGTCTTTTATCAAGCTTAAAGGGTTTACGACATCAGATATTTTATAGTTGAATAATTTTCGTCTTCCCTTAAAATGGTCTAAATGATTTTTTTAAAGTTTTCAGAACACGTTTAAAAAATTATTTTGTATCCCAAACAGCTTATTTGAGCTTGGTGAAGGGCCACTGCTGGCAGGGCGCTGTTTCTGATGTCACAGTTGGTATTCCCCACGTTAAATACATAGGGTTTACGTTACAATTGTAACAATCACACAAATTTTCAATTTGGTCTCACTTTTATCTCTTACTTTTTCATGTTGTCGACTGGTCGTTTTCACAACTTCAACATTAGGTTTTAACCTTTTAATGCTTTTCAAAAAATCTCTGAAAAATTATTTAAGGGTTTTAAATGATGCTTGATTCAATGGACCAATAAAAATATATGATGTCGTAAACCCTTTAAGACAAATTTGGCATATTATCCTACAAATGCAATGCAAATCTGTGGGTAATAGGAAGGATGCATGGATCACATGAATTCTAGAGGTCCAACATTTCTTGGAATCTTAGGTTTCTGGTTTTCTGAACCACACCTGAATCTTAATGTTAGACTTAAAATCTTTGAATGTAAAAAAAATTATGAATTAAATCGTGTAAAATTTCATCAAATTCTGTATGATATTTCTAATCTTATTCCAAAGCCCATTCGAATCTTTCCAAACGCCAAACATCTTTCTGAGTAACGTTTTTGGATAAAGACCTAAGTCCGAAATGTCAATCCCTAATTTTATTTCATCTTTCAAAAGCTAACGAATCAGAATTTGAGAAATCTGAATCTCTGACCTGCTGTTTCTGATTTGTGTGCCTTCTGGTTCGCCGTTTGTATGGCAATACGCCAAGTTTGTCTATTCTAAATCCAGACAAAAACCTGAAAACAAACTGTTATTTTAGTGCAGTACAAGTTCAAAGTGTAAAGAACAATTTGACCTCATATTAAGATATTTCTAATTTTTTTTACTCATGTGAAATGAATTAAATCAAATTATTTATTCTTTATTTTTAGGATTTAAAAGTGAATGGATGGCAGTGAAGAATGAGGAACTATACATCGGAGGCCTAGGAAAAGAATGGACAAGTCCTAAAGGAGAATTGATTAATTTATATCCACAATGGGTGAAGGTTATATCATCCACGGGAGAAGTTCAACATCTAGATTGGCATAAAAAATACAACGCAATGCGGAAGGCAGCAAAAATCACATATCCAGGTAAAGATTTACGTAAACTGGTTGTACCCAATGTCAAATACTCTTTTTTTTTCAGGCTATATAATTCACGAATCTTGTGCATGGAGCCCAGTACATCAACAATGGTACTTTCTTCCACGCCGTGCTAGTCATCACAGATATGATGAGAAATTAGATGAGAGGCAAGGAACTAATTTGATCATAAAATGCAATGAAAATTGGGATTCTATACACGTAGAAAGAATAGGAGACATTACGCCAACAAGAGGTTTTTCGTCATTCAAATTTGTACCGGGCACTGAAGACCAAGTTGTAATAGCATTGAAATCAGAAGAAATTGATGGAGTTGTAGCTACTTACATCTTAGTTTTCACACTAGAGGGAAATATCTTGCTGCCTGAAACCCGCATAGCTGATATGAAATACGAGGGAATTGAATTTATATGAACTAAATTGTGATTGTTGAAATGAATGTGTCATAAATGATATTTTTTTAAAAGAACATTTAAAATTATTTTTCTTTAATTCACATATCACTGCTAAAAAAGTTGTCAAATAAGTGCTCATGTTTTATGAGTACAAATTAGAAAAATAATTTATTGCTTCATTGTGAAATTGACTAAAATAGATCAACATTGCATTCATTAATTGAGTTTTCTAGGAAGCCCCGAGTTTACGAATTACGACATTAGTTTTTATTGGGGGGAGGAAACTTCCAAGCCCAGCCTCCTCGTGGCCTCTCCTGGGCACTCTCTTTTTCCGCTGCAGTGGTGCTAATGGGTCCTCTGGTTATCTGTCTCTTCTCCTCTTTTTAGCTCCTCTTTTACTTCTGTGTCTTTTGTCTCTTTTTTTGTAAGCGAGTTTTCCAGGCGGAATTGGTAGTGGGTTAGAATCAGTACACCGGGGTCTTAGCCGGTTGTTAGCCCGGATCGGTACGCCCGGATCGGTGCGTCCGGATTAGTACATCCGGATTACTACGCCCGGATTAGTATGCCCGGATCAGTACGCCTGGCCGCCCGGATTGGACAGGGCTGGCCGGATACGCCAGGGTCAGTACGCCGGGAGTTGGAACGCCGGGGTTGAAACGACGGGGTTGGTACGTCGGGGTTGGTATGCCGGGATTAATACGCCGGGGTACGCTGGGGTACACTGGGGTTTGTGATGCGAAGGAGTCGGTTTTATGCCGGTGTCGGTATGTCAGTTTCAGTTTGTATAAGCTTTTTTCTTATTTTGTCTGATTTTTGGTTTCATTTTGTCAGAGTCAGTATGTCTGTTTTGTTATGTCAGTTTTCTTTTGTCAGATGTAGCGTGTCGGTTTTGTTTTGTTGGATTTAGTATGTCAAGCAAGATTCATATTGACAGTTTTCATATGTCAGATTCTCTTTTATCAGATTTTAGACGTGTATGGCCTGAGACGCCGCTTGCGTCTATAAACCTAATTCTCTCTCTCTAGTTTTTATTGTTTCATTGGATCAAGCATGTTTCAAAATTATAAAAATTATACTGAACATTAAAAAAAAATGTAGTAAAGTTTAAATTTAACTTTGAAGTCAAAAGTTCAATCCGACGAAAATTGGTCAGATAGTCAGAATGAAAAAATTGACCGTCTCACGTAAACATAAAATTCCAACTCTAGTTTTCACTTCACCACAACATTAAGAAATGGCAGAATTAACTCGTGCTTCGGTGTTGACAGCAATTTCCCATAAATTCTAATTAAAATGTTGATGCAGGAGCATTTGTCTTTGTTTAATCAAATGACCACAGACCATCCTCTGAACAATAAGTAAGCAATCATGTATGAATTCATTGCGTATTTATTTATCATAAAAGTTTTTTTTTTCACATATCAATGCGTTTCATTACCCAGACATTCATAGCATCAGCTTTATTTGGTAATTATTTGAGGCTTGTGCAGAACAGTACTAATACCTTTCTTTTTAAATTCACAAAAACAACCAGAATAGCCAAAATAAACAAAATATTAATACAAATTTGTTCAAATTAACATTTCTAATGAGTGTTTAGACAAGACTTTAAAAAGAAAATCTTATATTATTCAACAAAAAACAATTTTTTTTCATGCACTTAATACCATACAAAAATTAAGCAACAGTTGAATTGAAAAATATACGTGCAGCCCTGCTCTTAACCACCTCGAATTTCACTACCCTCTTTCTAAATCTAATTTTTTATAAAAGGAAAACCCAGCCGACTAAAATGTACAACTGCAAGCTACGATAGGAAAGTAAAAAAACCTCATTACCAAACAGTAAACATTTTCCTCTTGCTTGAAAAAATGGGTATTTAATAAAAAAACAAAAACCAATCTGACATGGTTAAACGCAGAGCTGCTTTCATTTTTATCAACGATACAATACAATTCTTTCATTATTAAATGATTTTCTTTTGCTTTCCAGCCAGCAGTCGTGTTTTATATATTCTCACTTAAAAAATAAAGTGGCAGAAGATATCGTTTCTCGTTCGAAACATGTACAGTAGCAAAAAGAGTTCTTTGATAAAACTCAAATTTCAAAATTAAGAGGATAAATTGGTAAGAAAAAAAATATATTTATATATATATTTTTTTATATCCAACTCCAGTTAAAAGCTGAGCAAAAGAAAACCACATCTGGAGTTTTTTTGTTTGTGTGTATGAAGTCGTGTTTCGTTCCGCAATGGTGTCCTAACACTTCTTTATTCTATAACTTTTAACACTTTACCAATTGCGATGGTTTTTCCTATTAAAAATAAAAACAAATTATTTTCCAATAAAAATAATTATAATTTGCATTCAAAGCGCGTGTGCAATATATGAAACCGGAAAAAATGTAATTTTTCATTGGAATTTAAATAATTTAATACATTTATGGCCGCATTGCCATTGACTTGGCATTTTGCCACGTTAAATTTGGTACTGAAAGGTTCATCGACCTATTGTTTCAAATAAAAACGTTTCCTGGACTCTTAATTTAGCACAGCGCTTTGAACGCAGCATTCAAACCTTCATCGCGAAGTGTAAAACGACCCATTTGAGGGAACTCTTTGAACGGTTCCATGCAAACTACACCTGCGGCTTCTAATCTCATGATAGCGATTTGGTCCTGCTTAACAAAACGTGGTCTCGTTTTACTTTTTTCTCCAGTTTTCTTATCTACCAAACAAATTAGAGCCTAAGCCCATTTAAAAAAAAAAAGAGAAAAAAAATTAAAATTAAAATTGAAACGACATGTTCCGTCAACTTTACTTTAACAGTAACTTCTTCAGCGACAGCATGAATGTGGCAAACGGCACTATATCCCGCACAAATAATAGATTTGTGCTCTAAAATAACAACTTGAGCGTCGAATAGCTTCACAGTCCGACATGGTTGTGTGGCATCGCACAAAACAAAACCTTGAGAAACGTCCTGCAATTTCACATTTCACCTTTAATAAACCCTCACAAACAAAAATTAACTCGTTCCACCTCTTCTTCCACTCCTTTTAACTTTATTTTCACATTTTCCCCACTAACTATATGGTTCACTTCGTCGTCGTCGGACCACAGCTGAATCACTTCAACAGGCGTCTAAAAGAAAATCAATAAAAAAACCAAAATCAATTTTTATTGTTTTTAAATATTTTTTTATTTATTATTATTATCAAAATTACCCTATTCGGCATAAGTAATAACTGTTGACCCTTCTTGGCTTGTCCCATTTCAACCTTGCCTAAAACGACCGTACCCATGTCCTTGTACCTATCGATAATGGGCATGCGGAACGGGCCCTCGACAGTCCTCGAAAGAAGAGGTAGGTTTTCTATATATGGAATAAAGGCAGGTCCTCTGTACCAGTGGCAAAGTTTCTCATCCAGAGGATCTTTAAGGCCGGCTCCTGTTAAGCCAGAGCATGGCATAAACATCAGATCCGTTTTGGGATTAAACCCGCATTTTTTCAGATATGGAAGCAATTTTTCTTTGCATTCATTGTACCTAAATGAAAAATAAACAAATTTCATAAAATAAAATTTACAAAAAAAATTATATAGCAAATTCAACCTTTCTTCGGACCACTCGACAGTAGGATCATCCATTTTATTAATTAAAACCACCATATGCTTAACCCCGGCCGTTTTAGCAAGCATCGCGTGTTCTCTCGTTTGGCCTCCTTTTTCAAACCCCGTTTCAAATTCTCCTTTCCTTGCCGAAATCACCTAAAAATACACACAAAAAAAAAACTATTAAAAAGAATTTAATTAAAAAATTATTTTTTGTTTGTTTTTACCAGAACGGCTAAATCAGCTTGGGAAGTGCCGCCGATCATGTTTGGTACAAAACTTCGATGACCCGGTGCATCCAATATTGTGAAATGTTTCTTATCTGTTTCAAAATACGCCCGTCCGACTTCGACGGTTTTTCCTTTATCCCTCTCTTCTTGATTCGTGTCCAGGGCCCAAGAGAGATACCATGTCTCGCGATTTTTTTCTCTAGCTTCCCTTTCGTATTTTTCTAGTGTTCGTTTGTCCACCATCCCGGTTAAAAACATTATTTGACCACCTATTGTGGACTTGCCCGCATCTAAAAATTTATAAAAATTATTTTATTTTATAAATTAAAAAAAATAAAAATTGTTTTCGTACCAACATGACCAATAAAAACAACATTAATGTGTTCTTTCTTAGGTCTATCATCTTCTACTTTAGTCTGTTTCTTTTTGGGTCTCGTTAGTGTTTCCACTTCCGAGGATTCTGTTTCCATTTCTTCATCCTCGCCATCTACGTGATTTTCTTCATCTGCATTTGCTTCCCAATCTGAAGTTAAAATGTAAAATGTAAGTATCCTAAAATATAAACATTTTTTGATAATAAAAAAAACAATAATAAAAAATAAAATAGAAAAATAAATAAAAAATCACTGAAAAATCGACAAATATCGAGTGAATAATTTCTTATATAACTTCAATAAATACTTAAGATATTTCATCATTTTTTTTTTCTTTTTTTTTACTATAAAAATCAATTTCCATATAAAATTTATAATTCGCAATTAGATTTCAGTTAGTAAAGTTAAATTTTCCAGTAAAACAATCATAATTTCATTTAAAATCAACTTTTTCATCTCGGAAACTTAAATTTCTCGACTTTTCATTCGAAATAAGAACAAAACAACAAAATTATAAATAAATATAAAAAAAAAAAAAAAAAAAAAAAAAAAAAAAATCAATTTAAACATGCTTAAAAAATATGTAAATTAAAAAAATCTAATTTAAAAAAACAAAAACAATATAAAAAATAATTGTCTTCAAACAACTTCATTAATATATGAAGCGTATTACCCGCCGGTTCATTTCCAGCCACACTACTTTCACCCCCTGGCTGGGCATCTAAAAAAAGACAAAACACAAACAAAAACACAAAACAAAAATTAATATTTTAATTTCATCACAAAACATTTATACCTTTTCCAGGGGGTGAATCAACATCCATGCTAGGTGGTGGATCTAAAGCACAAAAAAAAAAAAATCAATTAATATACTACCAATTTCCAACAAAATTTTAAATTTTAGAATTTTTTTTTTTTTTTCCATATAAAAACTTTTTTCAAAACGTGACACGTGGCTCATTGAGAGAAAAAATCTATTTTCACGCCAACATTAACACGATTAAATCCAATTGACTAGGTGATTTAAATTTCTCTTTTCTACACTCATCAAACGGCGTAGAAATGATAATTTCGCCAAAGATAAATTTCAAAGCAAAAAATCCCAAACTCGTGACGCCATATTGCACCACAATGCACTTGCCAAATTCAAAATTTTATTTCTATTTTAACGAGCCCGACTTAAAATAATAATAAAAAAAATCATATACATGTACATGGGGGTCGAGATTTTTGAGTTAAATTTAATTTTTACCCGGTGCCAGGTTGGAATTTGTCACAAACGTAGGCACAAACTCTGGTGCGTGGACATTCGGCACAAATGGCGGCGCATTCACGTTTAGCTTGGAAAGTGAAGTACTTAATTGACTCGTATCTTCCGCGTCACCACCACCGAACACAGAATGTTGTTCCCAACAGTCTGGTTCTGTATTGTTTGTCTCACTTTTATCCATTATGCAATGCCGATTCGTTTAATCAATTTTATCCTTAAAAACGTGAACCTGAAACAGGCAGCACAGTCCGCGTGTTCAACTTAGGGAATGTCTAAATCCTGCGCTTGCGCCGTGCCGTCAATTCCGGCGGAAACTTACAGAGGAAACTTACTATTCGGACGAGCAATTGGGTAAAATGTTTTAGATTTAATTTATTTATCACATATTTTTTTAAATAAAAATTAGTTATTGAGAATTTTTTTTTTTAAATATTAATATATTAATTTTTATCTTGTATTTAATTTTTGCTCGTTACTATTTTTTAATAATTTTTTTAAATTTAATTATTTTAACAATTAATTAATTATTAAAATAAATTTATTCTCATTAATTTAATTTGTATTTACCTCACAAAATTATTTCGTTATATAGAAAAAAGTCACGAGATTAGTGTCGCAGATTTTCTTGCGAGAACAAAATGGCGGCGGCGGCTGCAGCGGCGTTGTTAGACGAATTAATGGGAAGAGATCGAAATTTAGCGCCAACAGAAAAGAAAAGAGAAATTCGCTGGGAAGATCCGCAGGTAATCTTGTTCGAACTCAAAAATTCTTCATTGAGAATACTAAAATTAATTCTGTTTAAAAATACTCGAACCAAGGGTGGAATAGGGCTGCAACTATTAAAAGTTTTTTTTTTTTTTTTTTTTTGCATTATTTATTTTCTTTTTGGCTCGAGAATCTCTTGTTTATATTGTTGCAATTGGCGTAAAATAACGTTAAAATGGAGTTGCAATTGTTGTAATTTGTATTTCTTTGTTGATTTTAGGTATGCAAACATTATTTGGTCAAGTTTTGCCCGAACGAGTTATTCGTAAACACAAGAGCGGATTTAGGTTTGTTTAAATTACATTTTTGTTTATTTTATTTTTTTAATGATATTTATTTCTTTTTTTTAGGGCCGTGTGAAAAAATACACGACGAACAGCTAAAATCAGAGTAAGTTTGTTTTTAATATGAATTTTAAATCATTAATTTATAATTTATATTAATTTACTTTTTAGATATGAAAGAAGCCCTGGTTACCAAAAAATGGGATACGAAGAGGATTTTCTACGTTTTTGCCAAGGGATGATGGCGGATGTTGAAAGAAGGATTCGACGGGGAAAACAAAGATTAGCGCAAGGAAATCAGGAAGCAAATGCTGCAAAGGTTGAATTTCATAATTTACTTAATTCCGATTATTTTCTATTCGATTTGTATGAAATCAGTTAAATATTATTAATTTTTTTTTTTTTAAATTTCAGTTAGCAGCACCAGCCCCAAGTGGAAACAACAGTGAAAAAATCACGATGCTCAGCGAGCGAGTGAACGGTTTATTGGAACAAGTTGAGAAGTTAGGCTGCGAAGGAAAAGTGGAAGAAGCGCAAGGAATTATGAAATTATGCGATCAGTTGAAAGACGAACGGGAAAGTCTGAGAAGATGCAGCGAAAACAGCCATTGGTTACAGGTATATATATATATACATACATATACATATAAACATAGCAAGTATTTTTGTTTGTTTTTTAATTTAAAAAATCTATATTGATGATTGTACAACAGCAATTCCCTTTCCAGACGGCGGAAATCGCGGCAGCCCAAGAGAAGCAGATGGAAGTGTGCGAAGTTTGCGGTGCTTTCCTCATCGTCGGCGACGCCCAGCAACGGGTGGACGATCATTTGATGGGGAAACAACACATGGGGTTTGCTAAAATTAAAGCAACTGTCGATGAAATTTTGGTAATATTCAATTCAACATTAAAAATTGTAATAGTTTATTGATATTATTTGTTTTTTATAGGCTAAACGACAAAAGGAGAGGGAGGAACGTGAACAGAGACGAGAAAAAGAACGTGAAGAGAAGCGGAAAGTGAGAGAAGAAGAGGAAAAGGTCCGGGAAAAGGACCGCGAAGAGCGGAGAAAGAAATATGAAGAGGATAGAAAGCGGGATAGAGAAAGGTCAAAGAAGCGGAAGAAGAGTCGCAGTAAAAGCCGCGAGCGGAAGAGATCACGTAGTCCAAGTCGGAACAGGAAACGTTCGCGGAGTCGAAGCAAGGATCGGAGGAGAAGCAAAGACAGGTTTTGATTGCTTGATTTGAAAATAATGTCATTTTTAGTAAATTAATTTTGTTTTTTTCAGGAGTAAGCGATCGAGAAGCAAAGATAAATACTCGAGAAATGAACACAAAAAGTCTCGGCGCTCTCGGAGTCGTTCACGGAGTCACGGGGATGGGAAGATGAGACACAAACACAGTAAAAAGGAGCCGCAGATGGCGGATGAGACTATTTACTCTAAATCTCCAATTGGACCGAGCGTGGAAATAACTCAAAACTTGAGTCTACCTGATACTTTCAACCAATTCAAAGAAGGTAACTGCTAAAGCACTCGAAAAAGCAAAAGTTTTCCGCATTTTTCGTTTGATTTTGTGGCCCTTGTATTCCTACTGATTTTACTCACAAGTCAGTTATTGTATTTACATACAATAAAATGTATAATTTATTCAATCACTTGTTGTAGTGTTCATATGGACCTTAACTTAATATTTGAAATATTAAATTATTCGTCAGTGCTTAAATCCCGCTTAAAACGAATTAAAATTCGACATTTCGTTTTAAGCGAATTTTTCTATGTACGTAAACGCTGTGCATGGATAAATGGATCTTTTGGTGGTGTTCCAATAGCCAAATGCAGAACCGTAGCAAGGTAATTTGGCATCTTGTGCTAACCTGAGTCGTCTCCAGGTGCAAAGAGGGTGATGTATTATAAAAAGGAGTGTTAGGCACAAAACTGCCCTCTTTAGGTACAAAATTACACTTTTTAACCCAAAATTTTGATTTTTTTTTGAATTGTAAGACATTTTTTCACTTATTCCGCTATTTTATAAATTTTATTTATTCTTTTTTATTTTTGTTTTAGAAAAATGGGACAATATAAACCCACAGACGGCCGTTATTGAAGCTGTCTATCCAATCATGGAGAGCAAACCTTTTGAAGAAGAGAGCAGTACCTCTAGCGGAGGTGGAACGAGCGGTAACAACAGCGGCACTAAATGGCAGGTTTCAGGATGGACGGAAGTGAAAACACGCTACAACGCCAACGGAGCCAAATCTGAAGGTGACTCTGACAAATGACGTAATGAGTGTCAGAATTACCAGGTAAGTGGTTGCGGGAGTGTTTTTATTCATTTACTTTGTTGTTAGAAAACGAAACATTTTGTGTGAATATTAAAAATTCGTTACAGCAAATATCAAGTAAGTATGAAATACATATATATAAAAAAAATAAAAAATAAAAATTAAAAAAAAAATAATAATAAAAAGTTAAAAGTGAAAGAGAGAGATGCAAAAATGGGACATGTGTTAAATTTAAATAAGAAAAAATTTGTAAAATTCGTACCGATGCACATGAAATAGCATTTGATTTTTGTTTTGCCGCTGTAAATGTTGAAAATTACCCCAATCAGTAGAATGAGCCGTAAGGGGGAAGACAACGCTGGATTTTGGAGATCTCCCAGCATCAAGCCGAAGGGATTAGTACTGCTACTGTGCAACTACTTGTCCCAGGCTGGTTTAGGGATGCTCTCGCTCTCACACAAAGGTATACGACACTAATTGGGTCTGTGGGTCTTTAATTGCTTAATTAAAGCTGCTAAATCAACTGAGCAATCTGATAGAATCTTGGAAGTGACCTCGTCTGGTGGTCAAATCGTGGATATTTGTCGATGGATTGAAATGAGGATTTAACATGGGTCCAGAAGGAGCAGCAGGGATATTTTATCTGAGGTTTAAGGGTGTTATTATATTAAAATTATGGTTTTTAGTTCTTAAATTTTTTCTTTAATTTTATGCGTTCAATTCATCTCATTTCTCGATTATATATAATCCAATTATACTGCTATCGCAAAATCCAAGATGGCTGCCTGAACAATTTAATTTCAATTCTCATAAACCACGCCACACGTGGATTATGTAGAATTGGATTATCACTTATCAGTTGGATGACGTAAAATGTCAATTTCCGGTTTTGATAATTGAAAGAATTGTAAGAATTGGATTATGACAGATGAATTGAAGTGAATGCCTTATAAATCTAACATACTCTAGCCCGGACAGTTTTTGGCCGTTTTTACGTGTCTAGGGTCTACAGGGCATTGTATATTAAATTTGTTAAAGAATTTTTTTTTTCTTTTTTAATTTGGACTGGGATAGGGCGTCATGTTTGTGGTTCTGCATGTTATGAGGAATTTGGTTTAAATACATTTTTGGATTTACTCCGTGCATGGGAGTGATCGTCGCAATTAGGTCAGCCTCATCTTCTTGCCTTATTGGTTTACCGAAAAGGGTTTATGACATCAATTTTTTATGATCTCATCCTTAAATGGCTCGAAATATTTTTTGACGGGAAATTAAAAGTTTTGGAGAAGAACAATCAGCCTAGACTGGGAGTTTAACTCTGATCTTCTTCCATCTCGCTTTTCCATTGCTGTTGCCGATCGAGTGCTCTACCAATTGATGATCTAACAATCATACAGATTGTCGATTTGGTCTTGCTTTTCAAATTGCTGTCAACTTGCAACCTCAAAATTCGATCTAACCTTTATTTTAGCTTAAAAAGAATGTTTTGTACTTGATCCAATGCTCTAAAGACAACTATGTTGCTTTACGATGTTGCTTTAAGGCAGGATTCACACTAAACTCTATCCAACAATAAGCCTTTTCACCTATCGCCAAAGGGCGCGACCGAGCGCGCTCTGCGCATGCGCAGTTATGTTGGTGGTTGGCAAAAGTAAGTCTGAAATTTTAATGGGTTTTTTGTCATTTTCCCATTTATTGCCTGATTTTAATGCGGATTTTTGCATTACTCATCGGTATTAGGTAGTTTTTATCAAACTACTTGAATTTATATAAAAAAATTTATTTATAATAATTAATTTTTAAGTTTTGATCGATTTTTGGTAATAAATGCAAATTTTTAAGATTTCTTTTGCATGATGTTATGTTAACGTTATATTAACATTATATTAAAATTGGACAATAAATGGGAAAATCTCAAAAATCCCATTAAAATCTCACAAATATGCATTTATTTTCCAAAATCGGTCAAAACTTAAAAATAACTTATTAAAAATAATTTATTTTTTACATAAATTTAAGTAGTTTGATGAAAACTATCTAATTCCGATGAGTATTGCAAAAATCCGCATTAAAATCGGACAATAAATGGGAAAATGTCAAAAATCCCATTGAAATTTCAGACTTTTGCCAACCACTGACATAACTGCGCATGCGCAGAACGCGCTTGGTTGTGCCCTCTGGCGATAAGTGAAAAACCTTATTTGTACATTGTTCTGAAAGTATATACTGTATTTTGTCGATTAAGAGCCGCCCTCGAATTACGGCCGCGCCCCTCGGCTGAAGTTCGAAATAAACCCCGCACTCGAATTACGGCCACGGTGGTTATTCGAAGTGTTTATCAGTTTCGCAGTATATAATGTATTAAAAACGTTTGCAAGTACTGTATATTTACTCTGTGTAGTAAAGAAGAAGCTATTTTTATCAAAGTGATTTCACAATTGGTTTTCTTCTTTACTATACAGAGTATATACATATACAGTAGATGCAAACATTTTTAATACTAAACGCAATGTACATACGTTTGTTTCATGTACGCAACTTTATAAGTTGTTTTTAACTTTAAAAAAGTTGAAACGCAATTTAAGACCAAACGATTTAAAATGTGCTCAACAATATAAAAACTCAAATGTAAATAATTTTTTTAAATAATTTACAAGCATTTTCGTTTGTTAACAATGGCACATTTTTGGACTACAAAGCAATGATTTTTTGACTCAGCACAACTAGAGGATAAAAATAAGATACTTTCAGTACAATGCATAGGCCATTAACCAATGGGAGTTTCGTGCACGAATTAATAAATTAAAAATAGAGTTTAGTGAGTTTACAGACTAAAATGACGTGGTGAATTTTAGTGTTGGAACTCAAACACAACAATGAAATTCATTAGCTGTAACAAAGTTTGTAAACACACTACAAGTAGTGTGAATCCAGCTTTAGCTGCATATGCACTAGAAGATTTGTACCAGGATTTGCTAAACGATTAATTTTGATTGTTACTTAAAGGGTTTGCGACATCACATTTATAATTGGTCTATTGGATCAGGCGCTTAAATAATTTTTCTGAGATTTTTGAAGAATATTAAAGGGTTTAAAATTCAATGGTGAAGTTGTGAAAACGAGCAGATGACAATATGAAAAAAGTGAGACTAAATCAAGAATTTGCACGATTATTACCAATTGTAGCGTAAACCCTATTATGCATTTAACATGGGGAATATTAACTGTGACGTCAACAACAGCGCTCTTATCAGTAGTGACCAACAATGTTCCTTACCAAGCTCAATTGAGCCGATTTTTTAAAAGTGTTCTGGAGAGTTTAAAAAATAAATAAAAATCATTTCCACCATTTTAAGAGATGACGAACATTATTCAGTAATAAAATTTTTGATGTCATAAACTCTTAACATATTTTTCAATTTTATTTTGAACAAATTTACAAAACAATTTAACCCTCAAAGCCCCATCCTATGGCACAATTGTGCCCAGCTGCAGTTGTGAATATAAAATTTTTTAAAAAAATTTTTAAAAATCTGAAATTTACAGTAGCTGTTAAGAATATGAATTTACATTTTCTAAATTAATTTGATAAAAAACAGACAAAAAATATAAAAGTTATTGTCAAACGAAAAAATTGTCCCCCTTAAATTCCCAGCTTAAATTTTTTGTTGTTTTCACTGCAAATTTTACTTTAGTGAGAGCGCTTTTAGAATATTGCGCCCCCTATATATAAACTATACAAACATACACAGCATTAACCCTTCATCTTTGAAACACATGGTCAACTGAGTTAATGTGGGACTAATTATAAATTAAATTAAGTTAATACAGATAATTGTTATTACAAATAAATAATTAAAAACATTTTGCATGCTGTTTAAAACAACATTTTGATCGCATGTCTTCATTTTCACAGTCGGTGACACCTAGTGTCGGTTAGTAAAACCATCATAACCATGGTATAGCACTAAAGCGCTTCAAAGTAGAGACTCCAAATGGGCACAATTGTGCCCATTAATCGGGCTCTACTTTGTTCCAAAATTTCAGGGCTTTGAGGGTTAAACACTGAGTTTTGTCCAGATAACAATCAAATTTAATCGTTTTCTAACGATATCTACAAGTAGTATTCCTTCGTTAAATACTAGCACGGATTTGATAACGTTAATTAATCATTTCTTTGTGAACTCTGTTGGCAGAGTTCTACTTCCCCGTATGTTCCTCATTGCAGTAGGTGTATTACTACTGTCTATAATACCAAGGATGATACTGATTGTGGTTAGATCATTCTCTTGTGTGCAAACTGCAAATTCAATAACGCCACAAATGCTTATTGCTCAGTAAAAGATAAATGGGCCTAAACTAACCAATAAACATTTTCCTTTGAAACTTTGATCAGACAACATGTATTTAGATAAACTGTTAGGTGGATATTCCTATGCTTTGATTGTTGTGTTTCACTAATTAAATGTCTTAATTATTTTATATATTGCTGTCAAGGCTGACATATTAATATGTTTTTATTCCTTACAGCACCCTTTAGTTCCACGCATTCGCTGTGCCAAAACTTCTGTTAATTAAAAAAAGTCAATCTCATGCAATTATTTAGACATTTTTAGCATTTCAGTCGAACACAGCCTTCTGCCCCCTCAGAAAAAAACTTGTGTCCACCACGAGTGGCTGGACATCTGGTGAAGAGGTATTTACAGTCCAATCTGAAATGATGTCATTGTGAATGCACTGTGAATGATTGGCTATTTAATTTCGCAGCGCAGTCGCAACTAACTTGGCACAATTTGAAAATAAATTTGAATTTGGATTAACATGCTTGAAAGAAAACAAAATGATTTCTTTTTTATCAATACAGCCATGTGATTTATGGACAAGTGTAAAGTAGTCTCAATAGATAGTAGTTGAAACGTCATATCCTTCTGGTTAAATTTGTTTTTCTTATATATTGGAACGTGGAGGCTGTTTGCTGCACAGCTATACTTCTGTGGGCACTGCACTATGCTATTTTGGTAGTCTATAAATCCGCCTCGCATGTTTATTGTTCAGCACAAAGATTGTACTTTCACACAAGGTGGACGTTGAATGACTGGTTGATTTAGATTCAGAGGTTTAACATGTTCAATATTTGGGCTATCACATGAGAAGATTTGTGTTCCTGAATTATGTTAGCAGGTTTTAATTGTTTTAAAGAAAAATTTATCATAGGGTTTAAAACTTCTCAAGGATGAGTAAAACCATTTGTTTCCAAAATTATTGCTCGCATTCACGGAGAGAGAGAGAGAGAGAGAGAGAGAATGTCTTTTAATGATGACTAAAAGCAACTGAGACCATATGCGTCAAAATTTGATATACATATGACACATTTGGCCAAATTACATTCGATAAACTACATTTGTAGATTAGAATAGAATGCAGTCTCACATTATCAAAAACAAAGTAGGTCATGACTAGGCTGGGCATAGTTTTTGTTTTACACCCATTTGCAATAAAACAAAAGCATAATGATTCAAAAGATTTTGATATTGCAGTGTAGGATACAGTGAAGCACAACACTGCCGTGGAAATAGATTTCAAATATTGACTTGCATTCTCCATACCATTTCAGTCGGTAATAAATAGAGGCCGGATAAATGCGTATAAAAATATTAATATTATTTTGCATATTTTGCCAAATTCTCCGAAAAATGCATTGTGGCAAATTCGCCGAAAAGTGCATAAGCCCTTGATTTGGACTAAAACTTACTCAAAAAACTTTAGACATTCAAAACATTCTGGGCATTAGACATTCTGGGCATTAGACATTCTGGGCATTAGACATTCTGGGCATTAGACATTCTGGGCATTAGACATTCTGGGCATTAGACATTCTGGGCATTAGACATTCTGGGCATTAGACATTCTGGGCATTAGACATTCTGGGCATTAGACATTCTGGGCATTAGACATTTAGTAATTAGACATTTAGTAATTAGACATTTAGTAATTAGACATTTAGTAATTAGACATTTAGTAATTAGACATTTAGTAATTAGACATTTAGTAATTAGACATTTAGTAATTAGACATTTAGTAATTAGACATTTAGTAATTAGACATTCTGGATTAGCCATTTAGTAATTAGAATGATTTAGGCATTAGACATTTCGGGATGGATCCTTTTATTATGCATAAATATTTGGTCTTTAGTAATAAACTTCAAATAAACTTCAATTTTTTAGTAAGAGACAGAAGAGTAAGAGTCAGAAAGGCACTTAGAATGATTTACTGAAGGTTGGATGGGCTTTGTTTTACTAATTTTACTGAACGTCCTGTAGACTGTACACATTCGGGACGGCCAAAAACTGTAATGCTGGATTCTCACTTGCGGTAAAATCGTGCGATTTTATTGCGTTTTGCGGTTTTTTAAAGCTTATTTTGCCTCAAAATTGCGCTATTTTTAAAATTGAAAATTTTTCTAGGTTCTCACATGTAGCAAAAACACAGAAAAACCTAGAAAAGTTTTCAATTTTAAAAATAGCGCAATTTTGACGTTTGTTTTCCGCGCGGAATTCGCGCGATAATGCGGAAAAATCGCAAATGAGAACCCAGCTTCAGAACTGTAACAATTGGGCTGTCTCCAAAGTCCAAACATAGATCTTGATTTTTAGTGACTGCAGGAATTGACTTTCCCAGATTACACTGCAGAATTAATTATTTTTCTTTTTTTAACTCATTTAGTCAATCCAGAATTTCCATAGTCTTAGTCTATGGACCAGCTCGAGAGCTAAACCTGGATTCGCTAAACTTTGTTTGAGCTATAGATGGGCAGATGAATTTACCCATTCCTAGTACAAGTAGTCGACATATAAATAGAGATTTTTTTTGTATCATACTCATTATCCAAAAGTTGGATAATATCAAGTTTGAGAGTGAAATCATCATGTTCAATCTTTTTGGAGCGAACAAAACATTTTGTCCATTCTTAATCTGTCATGGTTTTTCATTATCTCCATAACATTTAATTTACTTTACACTTATTCATAAATACAGGCAACTTCTTATTGTGCGAAAAAGTTAAATTTATGAGAAATAATAATTATTTTAATTTAAAAAAAAAAAGCAAAAAAACTGCCAAGTAGACAGCAAGTAAGAAACTGATTTGTTGAACTTTGTAGACATGTGCAAATATGTTAGGTTATGCCTCCACAGGAGTTGCTAGCCAGAAAAAGCGATGTGGAAAATACCTGCAGAAAGTACATCTGAGGTGGGCGTAGATTAGTGGTTTTCTACTAAGTCTCATTCCGATCCTTGTCAAAATATTTGTAATTGTGACTGTCTCTAATTAAAATAATTAATGTTGTTAATTTGTATTCTTAAAAATATATTTAAATATGGATTAGAGTTGAGACTTGGAGGATTTTTGTAATGGTTGTTTGCTGCTGTTATGCCAAAAAACTTTGGCATGTATTTTGAACTCAAAAGTGTCAATGTGAATATTAATATTTGGTTTTTTCTTGTATATTTTCTTATAGTTCAACGCTATCATTGAAAATCGAGAGTTCGCTAGAAAAAAACACAGGAATTGCCAACAGGAAAATGCAAGGTGATTTGAAAAAAAAGTACATATATATATATATACAAATATATATAAACGAAAAATTGAATATTTGGGGTGGGCAAATTTTTCCTGGAGTCAAATAATAACAGACAAGGAACTTATTTTTCCTTCATTTTTTTATTTTTAAAGAACTTATTATTATTCTAAGCAGGATTGATCATTTGTAGTGCAAGATAATGATATATCCTTGTATATTGATTCATAAGAACCAGTTTGTGTATAACTTGTATAATTTCTGCGAAACATTACATAGAAATTAGTTTTTTTGGTCACTGTTAAATAATAGATATTACTTCAACTTTTTTTTTTACTGGAGAACTTAGTGGTGTTGTAGAGGCTACAAACAAAATCCAAGAAGTTATTCAACAGGTTTATATTTAATTATATCTATCACCTCACGACGAAAAGAATAAATGTCTTCTTTTTTGATTTTTTTAAATGTTTGTAGTTATGTAATAAGATTGAACAATCCTGCTTTTTTCATGCTAGTAAAATAAAGTCATTTATATTATCTAAAGACTTGGTTGTATTGATTTTTAAGAACATACTTGTGGATAGAAATGTGCTTAATGTTTACGATTATCCAATACCATAATAGATTGAGCACAATGAATGGTATTCATCATTCACAGTGTTGGCCGCGCTACCGCTACAAATAGCGGCGTTACCAGTAGCGCCGCTACCACTATATAGCGGCGCTACAAAATTCGCTACTTTTAAACTTAAAGTAGCGATACAGTAGCGGCGCTACTAATTTTCTAAAAATAACGGAAAAAGTAGCGAAATTTCGCTCCTTTTTCCGCTATATTTTTGCTACATTTGATGCCGTTTTATTCTGTATAATAATTTAGAAAAATGAAAATAAAAACGCACATGATACAT
>JH431809.1:38570-83678 GCA_000239455.1 Strigamia maritima
GCAAAGTAGCGGTAGCGATAGCGAAAAATCGCTACTAGCTATACAAAAATAGCGATAGCGCTGGCGCTACTATTTTTTAAAAGTAAAAGTAGCGCTAGCGGTCGGCGCTACTTTTATTCAGTAGCGGGGCCAACACTGATCATTCATTGAAATCGTTTTCGGTCAGCAAATTCTGACATTGTTAATGCGGCACAAGTGTGCATAAGTGGCGCTGTTGTCAATTTGGCTCTATATCTGACTCGACTTTTGATGAAAATTTCAACAATTGGATGAGATTTCTCAAGGATTTCTAAAAAAATTCAAAATTATACATGGAATAAATACAAATTAATGTTGGCTGTGCAGCCTTGTTCCAATGACGACACCACAGCTAAAGCTATACGTTCTAAATTTTGCTATAATAATTTATGCTGTAATAATCTTTGTTTCATATAATGGCATTGATAAAATAAAATTACTAGTGATAGCTGAAATTATAAAAAAAAAATAACAAGTTTAAAAATAAAAGATGCGACATCTGACGGTAGCTGCATGATGGCTAGTAATAAACATGGTACAGCTTTTTCAGGTTCCTAAAATTCGTTTTCAGATTGCTAAAATGTACATTCAGATCAATAAAATACTTTTTCAGATTAATAAAATACTCTTTCAGCAATAAAATTTCATTCAGTTAGAAAAAATCTTTATTCAGTTTTATAAAAAGTTGTTTCAGATCTAATAAATGTAATTTCAATAATTTAAAATACAAATTCAGAATAAAAAATGCAAAAAAATACAAATTTCTAAACAATTTGAAAATTAGCATAAATTAAGCAATGGTAGACATTTATTGGGTCCTATGCATTTATTATGTAATGTATTCATAAAAAAATAAGTCTGTGGCAACCAGTTTTGGTACCATATGTCTAAGACTAAAATTATGGTAAAATTGTTTAGAAATTTGTATTTTTACATTTTTCATTCTGAATTTGTATTTTAAATTATTGAAATTACATTTATTAGATCTGAAACAACTTTTTATAAAACTGAATAAAGATTTTTTCTAACTGAATGAAATTTTATTCAGCTGAAAAGAAATTTTATTTGCTGAAAGAGTATTTTATTGATCTGAAGAGTATTTTATTGATCTGAAAAGTATTTTATTGATCTGAATGTACATTTTAGCAATCTGAAAACGAATTTTAGGAACCTGAAAAAGCTGTAAGCTTTCTAAATCTCAGCTGCGGTTGAGAAAAACGGCTGGCATTGCTGGTTCTATTGGTACTGGTGGCAATGATGATGATTTGATTTAAGTACGTTTTTACTTGAACCTCCAAGAAAATCAATGCTGGATTATGTGGATGAAAGAAGAGGAAAACATGGTTCTAAGGTAAATATTTGCATGTTCCAGTTTGGTTATGACTACGAGTTGTTGTGTTGTTAGTTCACAACTGAACTGGAAAACGAATTATTTAGATTTTTAAATTTTATTTTTTTTTTTTATTTCAGAAAAATATTTTTCATCGCCTGATTTACACTGGGCGACATTGTTTGAAGGATAAGCACGAACGGTTTGCAGGTTTGTATTATTGATTTGTACCAAAATTCGAAAGAAAAAATCAGACATAAAATTCTTCAATGATTAATTATGAGTTTCTTTAAATTTATTTTGAATGAAACTTGAGAATTTTTAATTCAAATTTTGGATAGATTTTACTCAATGAAAAAAATTAAATAGTTTTTTGATAAATTACAGATTTTTAAGAATTTAAGATAAATTACAAAACATTTTAAAAAAAATTCGATAAATTACAGAAATTTAAAAAAATACAGAAATTTAATTGCCGGCTACCGGTACAAAAATTTAAGGAATTTTTTTATAGTTTTTGTCAAACTTTTAATTTTCTTTTTTCAACACAGAATATATTGAGAAAATTGTAAAAACATCAAAAATCGGTGTCACTGTTCACATTGTAGGAATACTATTGGTTTGATCACTTTGTACAGGTAGTTGAGGTACGTAAAAAGTCATACATAAAAAACCTAATTTTAATTTTTTAAATTTTTTATTATTATTTAGGGTTTATACGACGATTTACTCAACCTTACTAAAATCTGCTCTGAAGACCACAATATTGAAGATGCAGTGGTTGTTCTAATTACTCACGACATATCTTTTACCTGCTGAGTTAGTATAAGACTGTAGATAGTAATTTTGATATTACTTAATTACGTTCAACGTCGATTTTTCAAACGCTGGGAATGGGTGTCAGTTACAATTCATAGAATAGAAACGACGAACTGGACATGACTAAACCGAATGAAATTATTAAGGAATTTCTAGAAAGAATTCATAATCTGATGATTTACATTTCAATGCATACTTTGGTAAATTAGAAACAAAAAAATATGTTTTTATTCTAAAATCATCTAAATAGTTTCCCAGTCTCTGTCTTTCTTTCTTTCTGTCCCGTAACGCTAACGTGATTGGCTATTGGCCTGTACGTCATATGACAACGAATACAAATGGCGCGCAAATTGTATTTTCGATCTAAAAATCGTGTTTGGGCATATGACGTCATATGCGAATGGCGCCCAAATTGCACGTTCCATCCAACAGTGTGTTTGATGGAAAATGCAATTTGGACTCCATTTTCGCAAATATGACGTCATATGCCCAAACACGATTTTTAGATCGAAAATACAATCGAAAATGACAATCCATCCCACAGTGTGTTTTGAGAAAATTTATTTATTGTGTGATGGGCGTTATTATAATTGCAAAAATACAATTTGGGCGCCATTTTGCATCATATGACCAATCACGTTAGCGTTACGAGACAGACAGAGACAGAGACTGGGAAACTATACATATTGTGATGATTTTTTTTTAGATTTTATGTTATTTTATTGTATTTATAATGATTTATTTTTCTAGCACCGTGGATTTTCCACGGGATGCTTCTAGTTAATTTATAATCAAGGAGGAAATGCAAAATGCCGTTAAAGCATTGGTTGAATCAGTTCGTGAATTATTTCCTAGTGCAGGTTGAGTAAAAATATTTTAATGTGAATTGGAATTGACTATTATTTAATTTCAGTTGTCGTTGGTTGTTTCACGAAACTTCGCCTAATGACCGCCACTCAATTTGAAAAATCTCCTGAGTGCCCAGTGATCTGGTACTGGACGAGGGTAAATTTACAACGCTTAGAATAAAATAAAGATAAGAATACCAGTATTTTTTTAATAAAATATTTTTACAGAAGTTGTTTTGCCAATGATGACAAATCCCTATCCTTTGAAAATCAACAAAGCTTAAATTGTTCCGTGCATGTTTTATTTAAATTTAAAAAATCACAAAGTGATGTGTTGGTAAAAAAAATTACAACTTTTGGTTGCTTTGCTCGAAAAAGTAGATGGGCGGCGCTAAGGTTCCACTACATCACTTACTACATAATAACTCTTATCAAATAAAATAACAAGAGCGGAGTATGAAATTCCAAGATTAAAGGAATTGGACATGAAAGTACAAATTTTTTATGCCTAGTGTAACTTTTTATGAGATTTTCAAAAATGTTGATGAAAATTTTATGTAATTTGATGGTGAGAAGTTATTTGACATTTTTCGAGGCAATGTACGCCTCAAAAAGAGAATAACAAAGATGTGACGTCTTGAGTGGCTGCATTTGTCCGTGGCGAATTTTAGCTATACCAATTTGTAAATCCCACCAATTTGGCCAACACAGGCGTGGTTCCCTCTAATGTGGACAGTGACCACCATCTCTCCTCTCCTGTTACCACAACAAAACAAATTGATCCTGAATCTGAAAGGGGAACCCCATCACTTCGAGTGTGATACATATATTAAATAAAATAAAAAATAAAATAAAATTAATTCATCTTTCTTACACTGGGACTCAAATTGGTATCACTAAATTTTCCCATTTTGAGCCATTATACAGCCTATACTATGAGGCTCCGTTTGGGCAATAACTATCATAAACAACCATAAAATGTGAGCCCAACTACATGCTGCAGGATGAATGCAACTGTTCGCCAATATCCATCAAAATGGCTATTTTCTAGCTAGATTCTTATTGAATATATTAGCCAAGATGAAATAGACAATTTATCAACTAAATCTATCCTAACACAAACTCGATTTTTAAATCTAAATTTAGATTTACACACATTACATTTTCATTCAAAAACACGACAATTTGTTTAAAATTTTGTTTAAATCAAAAATTTACACAAAAAGTTTTTGAATGAAACCTACTATTTGTGTGTGCTTTATTTTTACGCAGTGTCTATTTCATATGTAGAAATAAACATTGGCTATTTCCACAAACGTTTGTGGAAATAGCCTGACCATTAGGGGCCGGCTATTTCCACAAACATTAAAAAATTGATGGATGGTGAGCCCATCTCTCAAACGACGCGTATAAGTTGGCATGCAAAAATCAGAATTCAAGCTGAAAATTTAGTACTACTCAATTAGAATTATTTGATATATCAAATTATAAATCTTTATCAACACACTTTAAAAACATTTTAATTTAAAATATAATATTTGATCAGAATTACATCTCTCACAAATAAAATCTGTGCCATGGATACTTTTTGTTTTTACTAATGGTCAGGCTATTTCCACAAACGTTTGTGGAAATAGCCAATGCGTATTTCTACATATGTTTGTGGAAATATCCACGGCCTTATTTTTATGTAGGGTATTTTTTTCGGAAAAATAAGAAATAGGCTGATAAGAAATAAATTTTACCAGATAAAAAAAATAATAGAATGAAGTTTTTTAAATTGGCTATTGCGTATGTCTGTATTTATTTTAACTGTTGAAGCGTCTAAAGCTAAACCAGACAATCATAGCGTTATATCATCCGGAAATCTGACAATTCTAAAAATTTATTGTCAGATTTTCCAGAATTTGGATTCAATTGTGAAAATTACTTCCCGCACTAGCCAATTACATTAATGCTAAATTTATCTTTTCTTGAGAGTTAATTACTATTTTCATGGTTCTTTCTTTTGGCGCTCCTCTTTATGTCGATTTATCATTCAAGTGTGATGTATCAAAGTTCTGTCCATCCAACAACACTAGTTGTTTTAATTCCATTAAATAGAATGGTTTATGGTTGTGAGCTTAAGTACTTGTAACACCACAGATTATATCATTTACGTCTCATACCGTCTCATTTATATCATTTTCTTTAAGAAAATGACGATAAATGCGACGTAAATGACGGTAAATGAGACGAAAATGATGGTCAGCAGCGGTGTCGTCCTCAGGTGCCTAGTTAGGGTCAACTAGGATCAGTCACCACAAGTCAAAAATGGCGTCGACCTTGCTATCTGTATAATCTGTGGTGTCATTTCATTTGTAAATTAACAGTTGCGGATTTTGTGTTTTTAACAGTGTTGCCAACTCTAAAATCTGGATTCCGCTTTGGTAACCTCTAAATTCCGCTAAAATTCGCTGACTCTAAAAGGTGAAAATCCGCTAAAATTCCGCCAATTTTTTCCAGAAAAAGCTAAAAAAAAAACCAAAAAAATTAAAATAAATTTTTTAATCGGAATTTTTTAATAGAGATTTTCCAATTGGCGGATTTTTGGCGAATTTTAGGATTTTTAAAAAAACATTTTGTCAATTTTTTGACCAATAAGAAAGACCCCACACGGCCCAAGTAGGCCGTTTCTTATTGGTCAAAAAATTTACAAAATGTTTTTTTTTTGAATCCTAAAATCCGCCAAAAATCCGCCAATTGGAAAATCTCCAAGCTAGATTTTCCGCAGTTCGCTGCCTCGTTTTTTTTCCCGCTGGGAGTCTCAAAAATCCGCCAAATCTAGCGGGAAATCCGCTAAGTTGGCAACACTGGTTTTTAATGCAATTGCGCATGCGTCTGTTTGCGCAGAAGGGTGTTACCACAGATACGCATTAAAAACACAAAATTTACAAATGAAATGACACTAAATTTTTAATAATTTTACCAAATAAATAATCGAAAAAAGAAAAGCAATAGTTAAATTTAAAAATTTTCCAAAAAAAAAAACTTTCAATTTTAAAAATAAAAAAAAATTAAATATTGATAATTTATAAATTTAACTACTGAGCGGTCCGGACATCTGCTGGAGACATTGTTCGGATTACAGACCGGAGTCACTGGACCGAACCGCGGACCGGGCATTGCCAGGACTGGACGCTCTGCGCACCGGACATATTTCTAAGACCCGCCTATATCCGGACTGCACAGCATAGACTGTACTGTATTGGTTTTTTTCTATGCTTTTTTTGATAAAATTGTTAAAATTCTCACTCATAAAATGGAACAGTTTTATGCATTTCGTATTAAGGAATCTGCTCTGTTTTTAGCTTTATTGCGCATGTGCAGTAGCCGAAATGCAGGAAAGCCCCCAACCCAACTGTTGAAATCAATTATAATTATTTCTTTATGGCTAATAAACACTTTCAAGAAGTGTTCAATGCAAAAATAAATCATTTCATGTTTCATCATAACAATTTATTAGTCATTATCCGTACAAGTACAACCTGAGCAAGACAATGCAAATTTTAAAACTTAACTGTGCTAGGTGCAGGGATAAGTGTTTAATGTCCGTAAAAGTAACAACATTTTTTTTTAAAAAAAACGTTTTACGAATATTTTGCAGATAAGTATTATTTATTAGCCACTTTTAGAAACGATTTTAGTTGAACGACAAAACCAGATTTTCCACTTGAAATACCGCCTTACCATCTGGTCTCCAATTATATTACCTACACACCTCTATAAACGATATCTCTGTATTTAATCTCTCTAATTCATTAGAGATGGAAGAAAAAAAAGTGTGATTTCCCCACTCGAGCAAAAAACACTTTAATATTGTCATGCTTTTTTAATCGATTATTGTAATGCAGCAAAGCTTTGGGGAAACAATGCTGAACAACATATTTTCTGGCTATGTCTCAAAATAATTATTACCAAGAGAATAAAACTTAAGACTGTGGTCGTGTTCTATGTTAAGTGTATAATAATTGTTCAAATCTAATCCACACAACTATTACTTCACAAGAAAAAAGATATAAAGTTTTATTATGAATAAATTTATACATTCCATTGTGTTTTTTTCTATATATTTATATGCAAATAAAAATCAGATTGTATGTATTGATGGTCGGTTATTAAGGAAATTATTGTAGAAAAATAAAGAAATTATTTCAGGCACCGTACAACACGTTTCCAGTGTGAACCAATTTTATAATTATTTATTCAAATATTTAAAAAAAATGACCTTGACGATGTTAATTAAATTGCAAATATTTTAATGAGTTTACAAGTCATAACAGTTGCTCAAACCAACTATTTCATCGAACTATGTGACGTCATTAGACGTAATAAAACCTAAATTTTGCTAGCGATTAATTAAAATTGCACAATTTTGCATAATTTGAATAATTATGACGTGATTTATATTTCGTGGCGATTTGCTTACTTAACCAACTTATTGCCATCCTTGAACTACTTATAAAAATTAATAAATCAAAATTAAAGTAAAAGTTTGAATTGGAAGATGTGTTACCGTGGTTGTTTCTTCGTGCATGAGATGGGGTGACGTCACTTACGATTGCTCTGTGGTTTTATATAGTTTTTGTCCTTTGTTGTGAGAGGAAAAGACCACTAATGCATGTGGTTTGCGAGTAAAGGAGTTAGAGGCAACTCAAGCACATGTCACATGAAAAAATATCAGTTGCAAGTCAGGTCAACTTTTATACTGCATTCTTTTTTTTTTTAATAGGTTTTTTTATATTCTATTCTAATTTCAACTTTTCAAGTTTTCAAAAAGGTAAGAATATTTATTTGTTTATGCAAAATTTTTGATTTGAAAATTTTTTATTTTAAATTTTGAATTTGCGAATAAATTTATTTTGCGCGTGCAGTAGTAAAATCTTTTTATTCCGCATAATAAAGTGTGAAATTGCATTCCCAGCCGCAAAATCCATTACACAAAACTGCTATATCGCAATTCGATATTATTATCGTGTTGTGTAATTATGCATAATCGTTTTTTTTTATTTAAATTTTATTTTTAAAAAAAATAAAATTAAATTCATGCTTATTTTTAAATTATTTTGCATTTTTGTAATATTTTGAAAAAGTAAAACAAATAGACTAAATAGACTAAATATTTAAATAACAACATTTCAACATTTGTTGTATAAATACGCCGCACGGTGCGCTGCCAGGAGTAAATGGTAAATCAACATGAAATATGAATGTATCGGAAAATTTTTTAAGTTGTGGGCGTTATAAACATTTTATAGATGGGTCAGTAAGTTAAATTACAAAACATAAACGGACGTAGGTCATGGTTAATGAGTATGATAAGCGGGACAGGCCTCTATCTTCCTATTGATCACAACTCTCAAGGTGTAGTACTAGTATAGGCACGGTAACTTAAATCATAATAGTATAGGTATATGTTTTTATGATTGATTTTGTGGCAATGAATGAAGAAAAATAGGTGAAGTATTGTGAAATTGTCTAATCCGAACTGATTATTGGGATAAAACGTTTTGTGGCGTTGTTTATAGTCTGATGCCGCCAAATGTTAACTTGCTGCGGCCACATGTCACTATTAAACGCCGTATTTTTAATTTTTTCTCATTACTGTATTTAAATATTTTTTTTTATTTGTGTATATAAAAAAAAATCAAATTAAAAATCTTCCTGTCGGACTTTATTAGATCCTGTTTATTATGGATGGTTGAATGTTTCATTGAACCTTAAAAAGGGCAATTCATTCGCATTTTTCTATCATGACTTTGATTTTTATTTGATTTTTTTTTTTTTTTTACAAAAAAAAGTCAAATTTTCCACAGCAATAAAAAAAGTTTTCCATAGTTATGTAAAAATAAAAATTTGTATTGTATTATAATTGTAATTGTCAGACACCTATTGTGTTTTATGGTAAATAAGTTTTTACCTGTTGATTTAATCCTTAAAATACATATGTTTAAATTTATTTTTCAAACACTTTCAACATATGATTTGTTATCCTTGACCAAAAATTCCATTTTAAATTTAGGCTTAACTAAAGTTGAAAAAAAAATAATCAAATTTATTTTATTTATTATTTTATACTTAATATATTTTCAGGGTTGCAATAATTTTATAGTTGCTTCATGGCTTGGTCACAAGGATATGGTTGACAATTGGAGCCTTATCAGATCTAACAGTGACCTAGGCCTATTTGATTGAGAGGGAAATAAGAAATTAAAAAATAAGGAAAGTTTTATGAAGGTTTTGATTACTTCATTCAAACAAGTATCACAAGTGAGTTGAAGAGATGATTTTTCAAATTGAGAAATATTTTTAATAGTTTTCCTTTTACAGAATTCATTTATTTGCAATTTGGAATATTTATTGTAATCATGGAAAAACCACCAACCAATACTATAGGTGAGTGACATGCATTCTAATATTAGTAATTTTAATTATCACATGTGGTCCTTCAATTGAAATTGAAATGATATCTTTATACTTTACATAATATACTCGTTTTAATGACATCAAATTGTTTATGGTTTGCAATTAAATTAAAACTCCCTTAAAATGCCAAGAATGTAAGATATTAAAATTTTTAAGTTTTTTTTTAAAAAAAAATTGGTTTTTTAGTTCAAACATCATGGTGAGGGATATTGGTTGTGCTTGTTGTCATATATCAATGGTATAAATATAATTTTTCCCAGTAGCGGATTTATATTCTACGGGGCTTTTATTAGTGTCAACTGAGGCCATACGCAACAAAACAAAGTAAAGGCATGCCACCTTCAGTGTTTTAACTTTTTATTACTTATTAAATATTAACTCCCCCACTGCCCCAGGTATTGACATCATTCTTCAATATAGTTTACTACAAGAAATTAGAAAAGTTGACAGACACAATTCCTTTGCAAGAAAACCATACACAAACCGGCGGCTTCCAAATATACAAAAATTGATAAAAATACGCAAATTGGGGAATGTTCCACCACAAAGAAGTGGATTATCTATCATGAAATTTGTAATCAAATTGATTGTGAATTTGGTTTTGCAATAAGATCTTTTTTGCTGTGGATAATGGGATGTCTTCTTCATAAGGTTTTGTTAATTGCACTATTGCATCATAATTATTAAAATTTCTACATTACTAATTTCCTCTTTGAATAATTTACTAAAACTTTATTTTGATTTTTGATTTCAATAGAAGTTACTCTTATTGGCTGAGAAATGCATTGTAATTGAAAATGTATATTATAGTATTTTAATCTTCTAGTTGAACTGAGTCGAAATATGATTGTTTTTGGAGTTGAAAAATCATTGTTTTGTAGCCCAAAAATGCGTCCAACAATACAAAAACGTCAAGAAACTTCTATTTTAATACTCGCCATTACTTTTGTATTTAAGTCTTTAAATTTAAATAATTTTTCCCAATTATTCAGTGTTTTTGACCAACGAAGATATCATCAGCAGACCCGTTTGGAGCACTATGAACAGTGGAAGCAGAAACTGCTGATTGGAATCAAAAGCAGTTGATTCCAGTCTCTGTTGACTGTTCATAGCATGGTAGAAGAAAACTCTTTTCTTGTTTTCTTTTACCATGGTTCATAGTGCTTCAGACGGATGGGTCTGCTGATGAGATTGTCGATGGTCAAAAGCACTCTGAATAATTGGGAAAATGATTACGTGTCTGTACAATAGTGATAAAAAAAAAATTTCAAATTTTTTAAAATTTATTTAACTATAGGTACCCGTAAATAAAATGTATACTATTTTACAAGGCATTAAATGCCATTGTTAACAATGTCATGCACATTTTTGGACTATGAACAATGATTTTTGGACTCGGCTCGACTAGGCAAATTGGTGGAAAACCCAGTCCACCACTCACGTACAAAACATTGACGTACGATATCATTTTGTGCGGGAAGCACATGAAAATGGTCTAATTGATGTTAAGCATTTAAATACTGACGAGATGATCGCGGATGTATTTACTAAAGGACTGTTCAAACCTAAACATCAGAAATTCACTAAGGAACTCAGACTAAAAGTGATAAATTAATGTTTTGAGGGGAAGTGTTGTATTTGTGATTATCATAAATACAACACGTACCTACAATTAAATAAATATTTTAGTAAATTTACATATTTAAGAATTTGTTTTTTGTTTGTTTTTTTATTATAAAAACAGAATTTTATATTCTTATTTTTAAATTTTCAAAATTATAATATAAAAATATAGTCATTAATTTTGCTCAGGCTGCGGTGGTTAGCACATTGACAGCACCAGACACAATTTCTCAAATGTATGTAACTCATACATTAATTTTATACACATCTATTTTATATATCGATTCTAAGCTATAAAAATGCAATTTTGAAACAAAAGTAAGTTTTAAATTTCTGCAAATTCATCAAAACAATTTTTTTTTACACTCGATTTATCGTATCTATTATTTTTTAACTCCCTTTTTATTGCTCTATTTAACCAGAAAAGAGAACTGGGACACTGATTATTATTATTTTTTTTAAACTTTGATATTTACGGTTTTTATTTTCACTCACTTGACAATTACAGGCACAATTGAGTACTGGGTGACAGATTTTTATTTTTTTTATTCAACATTTATTTTTCACATAAAAATGGGTTAAAATGTTAGTTGAAGTAAAACAGTATACAGAGAGAAACCTGTTATCGAAAAAAAAAGTATTTATGAATTATTTTATTTGTTGGTTTGATGAATGTCTTCAAGTCATTAGTTTTTCAGGGCCAAACAGTCAATTCAGAAAATTCTCTGCATACTTTGAACCAATTTTCTTTTTATTGTTAATAACAGGAAACATTTATTTTTAGTACAGAATTGTAGAATATAATAAAATATCCGGTTATTTATTTATTTATTTATTAGCAAATTTTTATCATTATATTTATATTTATAGATAATGAGAAGAAACGAATGGAATCGGTGAAAGCATGTTGTGCAGTTGCATCATCGGCGGTGCAGAAACGTCTTTTAAGGTGTTGTTCATTGGCAACTGTCAAACGACATTTACCCATTCTCAAGTGGCTTCCGGGTTATGGAATTAATGATTTTACATCCGATATGGTAGCTGGATTTACAATAGGTCTCACAATTATACCTCAAAGTATGGCCTATGCTTCAATTGCTGGATTACCTCCACAGGTTAGTAGAGACTCCAGAAATAAATGCTTCTACTAACCATAGCTAACAAAAATGATGGGAGGCAACTAAACTCTAGTAGTTTGAAATCAATAGAAGTTACTCCCATTAGCTGAGAAGTGCATTGTACTGAAAGTATATATTATGGTAACTTATTTTAATCCTCTAGTCGAACTAAATCCAAAAATCATTGTTTCGTAATCCAAAAAATGTGCGCAACACTACAAAAACCCACATGTCAATAATTTTTTAAAAATATTTTGAAGCGTTTTTGTTTGTTAACAATGGCATGCACATTTTTGAAATACAAAGCAATGACTTTTGGACTTAGCTCGACTAGAAGATTAAATTTAGTTTTCATAATACCGTATATACTTTCAGTACAATGCACTTCTCAGCTAATAGCTTCTATTGAATTGAAAATAGAAATAGAGTGTAGTTTGTTTTATTTGACAAATTGGAATTAACCAAGGTCTAAGACTAAGCAGCGTAACAGACTGTATAGAGGTTGGCTAACTTGGAAGTTTCCGATTGTAGGTCTAAACAAACACTTGAGGTTATTATTGCAGATTACACGTATAATTGGTTTCCAAAGGTTGTTTACATTTCGGATTACAAAGCCAGCATTGTTAGGTCAAAAGATTCCTCAGATGCACAATTCTGGGGAAAAGTGTTAAATGCTTAATTGCTTAAATTTTTTTTAAACAATTAGAAATTAATATTTATTTTTTTGAATTGTGAAAATTTTTTGAGGTTTCTAGAAACTATTACTACACTAATACCACTGAAAAAGACTGGTGAACAGTTGAAAGGTTTATGGTAGATAGAATAATAAAGTTTAACAGAAGTGTATCCAAAATTGTCATCATACACAAATTTAAATAGAAACTACTAGTACCGTAATATTAATGTGTTTGGGGTTTTGTTGACAAATTTATCTTTTGATTACTGTAATTTTTGAAGAATGTCGATATATTCTCGTTGTAGTTGTAGTTGTAATTAAGCAATACCGGTATTTTTTATCGCACATGAATGATTATTTTACTGACATTCATTTTATTAGTGTGTGAACGCCATTTTAAGGTCAATAACCTCGAGTGAGAACACTCAGATGCTCTCTGAAGCATTACGCGTGAGCTGAGTACATTAAACAATCTGGGTGTTCATAAAATAAAAATTAGGCAAAGAAAATTCATTTAAAAAAACCAATTGAAGATTGCTCCATCTGTTACTTCAACTTTAAATTGTTTTTGTCTATGGCGCTGCCATTGCAACAATGAAAAAAAGGAAGTCTGCAAAAGAAGAAATTGTTTATTTTTGAGTTTTCACATTTAAAGACAGACAGCACCATATAAGCTATTTAAAGAATTTATATTTTTAGTCTATGAAAAAATTAATGAAGTATTGCGGTTCATGGTTATGAAGGAAAGTTAAAGACTTAAAGTACACAAACCAGACATAAAAATAAGAATAATAACAATTAAAAAAGATTTTGTTAGCTTTGCAAATTTAAATAAGTGAATTTTTATTGCTATAGGATGAAGTGTTGTTATTTTGTTGGTGACACTATGCACATTTCTCAAGTTTGTATAGAAAATAAGTACTTTAGAAAATTTGTCACACTTGTATTCAAACATCCAAAGCAATAGTAAATATAAATGTTAATAATAACAAATATATGTTTACTGCTTTTCATTCTGTTATTTAACCTTGAAATGGCTTTGCAAATTGGTTCCTTTGATTGTCATATGGAATAGACTTTGCATATTTGACAAGGACTGTGGAAAATGTCAATATAATTTATTGACAAGTGACAATTGAATATTTTTTTTTTTTACATTTTAAGTCTAAACAAGAAATCTTGCCAATTTAATGAAAATGTATTCTTTTTTTTTAGTATGGCCTGTATGCTGCATTTATGGGCAGTTTTATGTATTGTATATTTGGAAGTACAGAAGCAATTAATATTGGTCCAACAGCCATTATGGGCCTTTTGACTGCAGTACACGTGAAACGAGGTGGACCAGATGCAGCAGTTCTTTTATGTTTTTATGCAGGCTGTTTTGAGCTTGCTTGTGGAATACTTAATTTAGGTATTTTACTCTTTTAGTTGAGTAAACAGGAATTGGAATAGAAACTTACTAATCCAAATCTGCCATATCTTAATTATTTAGCAAATGCAATTTGGTCTTAACTCAAGTTTTAACCGGAAATGTGCATTAATCGGCTTCTCGTCTATTTGCAGTAAGTTTCTAGTCCAGTTATTAGTCCTGTTTCCTTCATTTATAACATACTGATTTTGTTGACTGTATTTAATCGTTAACTGCTGCGACAGCCGCAGCGTAGCTTTGGGGATGCGGCTTGCCTGCGTGACACTCAGATATTTTAGAAATTTTTGGGGTGCGGGCTGTCCTGCATGGCGGCTTAAAGAGCAACAATATACACAACCAATGGCAGTATGAGAATTACCGTAGTTATGGTTTAAAAAAATTACCATACAATAGCTGAATGTTGTTAGTTAATTTATTTATTTATAATTTTTATTTCAGTTTAGGTTAATTTATTTATTTATAATTTTTATTTTAGTTTAGGTTAATTTATTTATTTATAATTTTTATTTTATTTATTGCAGCAATAATTCAATAAATTTAATTTTTTATTTGATTTTTTTTAAAAGGATTTTTAATTGACTTCATTTCTGCACCTGTCATCAGTGGATTTTCATCAGCAGCAGCTATTATTATTTCAACTACACAACTCAAAGTACGATTATTACTGTATTAATAAAAAATTTAAGAGAAAAAAAAATCTTATTTTATTATTATTATATTTTTACTATTTAGGGGCTTTTAGGAGTCCATATTGACGATGAAACTTTTATGGGCGTAGTTACTACCATACAAGAAAAGAAAAATTTGATCAAGTAAGAAATTATAAAAACTTTAATTGCTGGAAATAATTATTCTGTTTATATAAAAAATTTTAGTTACTATGATTTAGGTTTAGGACTGGGATGTGTATTATTACTGTTTCTTTTGAGGGTAAGTTTTAATAGAACATTACTAGGTAGTATTGGACGTTTATGTATCATTATAAAGTACAAAAATTCACATTTCAAGGTTCTTGATAAAAATGATGATTAATTAATAATAAATAAATATTTAAATATGTCCATATGTCCTGGTTATGTAATAAAAGTTTTATAAAAGCAATATTATTATTTTTATTGAAGATTGTTAACTTTGCAGATTTTGGGGACAATTCGATGGAAAACTGCAGATATAGATATACCTGTATGGAAAAGAGTATTAAGGAAATCTCTATGGTTAATAAGTGCTGGTAATTATTATATTTCCTATAATCAACACTTTTTATGCCATTGACAATTGTGAAAATTTTTTAATTTTTAAATTTCCTTCTTTTTTTTTGAATTTTCAAAAGCGTTTGGCTATTAAGTTCATTAAAGCATTGAAAATGACAACGTAAAACAATCATAATTTTTTTGATTACTTTGTTTTCTTTTTCATTAATTATTACATTTAAAATTAATTGCCAACGTTTTTCTTGTTCATTAGTTACTTCAAGAATAAATTACTTTTCTAAGTATACTTGTTAAGTAGGAGGATATGAGGCGAAATAAATCAAAGACTTTCTGAATCAGAAATAATAATTTTTTTTTTCCTTATTATTTTTAATAAACAAAAAATTTAAAATTTTTTATTTTTTTTAAGGTAGGAATGCCATTATTGTCATTTTAGCTTCGCTTATGACATTTATCTTGATGAATAGAGGCTCCCATGTGTTTTCAATAACTGGTGAAATCGATGGAGGATTACCTCCTTTCAAGCCACCTAATTTCCGGATTACTGATACTGCAATGTACAACAATGTCACACGCAACGAACTTGACAGTTTTAAAGTAATGATCCACTTAAAGGGTTTACAACATCAGATTTTTTATTGATCCATTGGATTAAGCATGTTTTAAAACCTTTAAATAATTTTTCTGAGATTTTTGGAAGAATATTAAAGGGTTAAAACCCAATGTTGAAGTTGTGAAAACGAGCAGACGACAATATGAAAAAGTGAGATAAAAGCGAGACCAAATTCGATTGTTACCAATTGTGACGTAAACCATATGTAATTGTAATTAACATGGGGAATGTCAACTGTAACGTCAGAAACAGCGCCATGCCAGTTGTGGCCAACAGTGTCCATCACCAAGCTGTTGTGGGAATTGGGATACAAAACGATTTTATTAAACGTTCTGCATAAAAAATATATAAAAATCATTTCGGACATTTTAAGAAATTGCAAACATTATTCAGTCATAAAATTTTTGATGTCATAAACTCGAATACATTTTTTAAATATTATTTTGATTGTGTTTTCAGAGTAGTAGGTAATTTTGAATGTTTTTATTGAATTTTTAATTTTAGGATTTTGGATCTGGTCTTATCCTTGTACCACTTTTAGCCATCCTTGAGCACATTGCTATTGCCAAAGTGTTTGGTAAGGCAGTCTAGTTTTTTGAACTAATTACCAAAGGTTTATATTACTGATCATTTTAATTTGGTTATTTACAGCTCGAGGTAAATCATTGGACTCAACTCAGGAATTGATTTCATTAGGTTAAACTAAAAATTTATTACTCAAAATGTATTCAATAATGAAATATTACTTTCCAGGCGTTGCAAGCATAGCTGGTTCTTTCGTTTTATCTTTTCCAGTTTCGGGAAGTTTTTCCAGGTGAATATTATATTAATATTTAATAAATTCCATTATGTACACAATTCAAATAATAATATTTTGCAGAACCGCTTTAAATGCAAGTTGTGGAGTAAAAACTCCTCTTGGAGGTGTTTTAACTGGTAGGTTTTGATGAAGGAATTTATGGTTAGCAAATAACAAATTTTACTTTCTTTAATTTTTCAGGTATAATTGTACTCTTAGCAATTGCTTTTTTGGCGCCAACTTTTTTCTACATTCCAAAAGCCTCATTATCAGCGGTTATTATAACCGCTGTAATTGTTATGATTGAATATCGATTATTACCTTATTTATGGAAAACTAAAAGTAAAATTTTAAGTTTACAAAATTACATTCATTAATATTTTTTTTATTTTTTTATTTTTTTAAAATTAGAAACAGATTTGCTTATTATGCTACTGACATTCGTTTGTTGTATTTTCAGCCAGGTTGAGGTTTGTTTTTGATTTTAAATTATTTTTCCTGCAGAATAAGTTATTTTAAATTGTAATTTCTAATTTATAGTATGGCATTCTTGTTGGCATATGTGCTTCCATTGCTGTTCTGTTATACAACACAGCCAGACCCAAGATTACATCTGAATTAATTGTAAGTTTCAAGTAAAAAAAATTTAAAAAAAATGATAACGGTAACGTTAAAAATATTTTTAGATAATCAATGGGAAAGAGCACATCCTAATTCGTCCAGATCGGATGCTGAATTTTCCATCTGTGGAATATCTTCGAGCAAGAATAATGAAAGCTACTAAAAGTTAGTAAAACATGTTCTACAATAATAAACAATAATGTTTTTTAAAAACATTTTTTTTTTTACAGAAAATGAAAGAATTCCTGCTATTCTCGACGGTGTTTATTTATGTGGCATGGACTATACTGTGATCCAGTGTGTCAATGAGTTAATCGATGAATTCAAGCAGAGGAATCAAACTTTAATATTCGTCAATTTAAAGGATAAAGTGGTAAAGAAGATTAAAGTTTTAGAACCGAAAGGATTCATTTATTATGACAGTATGACTGAATTGGAAACAGCAATAACGAGTAAAATTTTTACGCATTTTTACAATTAATTTATATTAATTTAGTAGATATTAATTTATTTTTATCTTCTCTAACTGCAGATGGTGTTGTGTTTGGAAGTGAAAACATTGAACTTAGTGTCATTTCTAATGGGAACATCCAAAATTCGTACATAAACTGCGATCAGGAGTCTGGTTCTGCTACATATGCAAAAGGTGATGTTCTTCCGAGCAAAGAAATTAAAACGGATGATGCAGTTGTATATTTGCCAGATTTAAGTGAAGAGCGACAGTCCAAATTATAAATTTTAAGTTTCAGTTCTAATCAAGTAATTTTTTTTTTTTTTTTTTTTTTTTAAAAATTAGAACATTTGTGAATAACTGTTTAAATATATTTATATAAATACTGTACAATTTTTGTAGGGGTGTTGACCAGTGATTTTGTATTTTAAGTGAAATTTAGTTAGCAATAAAACGAGATGTTTCAAATACTCGTAATTCACATGTTCAACTAAAAATCAATTTTTCAAAAAAAATAAATAAAAATTATATTTCTGGTTTCAATAATTGATTTTGTAATAGTAATACAATACAAACATTTTCAACTAAATACAGAAAGCAGTAAAATATGATAATGATAGTATTGTATAGTCAACACAGTATGTAGTTAATACTTAAGTCTTAGTAATGGTGTCTTGGGACGACAACCAAAATGTGCGATCAATACTGGGAACAACCTCTGGTCGCAATTTTTAGATGCACATGTGGTTTTACCAATGAGTAAAAAAATTAATACAGTATAACCTGGGCGGTCCGGACACAGTTGGGGCGCAAAATTCTGTCCGGTTGGGACAGGTATTTTAGCATGGCTGGGTTCGGCCATTGTGTCCGGACTGGACAGGTGTCCGGTCGGCACAGTGTCCGGACCGCACAGGTTATACTGTAGTTGCAAGCTGTTTCGACAATCACTAGCGCGAGTGGTATGGAAGAGAATCTAGCGAAAAAAACTACAACAACAACAAATCTATATCTATATTTCTCAAAGGATTTCATGAGATTTCGCAAGATTTCACAGGATTCCACGAGATTCCGCAAGATTTCACGGAACTTTAACGAAATACTCCAGTAAATGTAAATCCTGTGGAATCCCATGAAATCTCGCGAATTCTCGTGAAATCTCGCGAATTCTCATGAAATCTCGCGAATTCTCGTGAAATCTCGCGAATTCTCGTGAAATCTCGCGAATTCTCGTGAAATCTCGCGAATTCTCGTGAAATCTCGCGAATTCTCGTGAAATCTCGCGAATTCTCGTGAAATCTCGTAAAATCTCACAGAATCTCGTAAAATCTCGCGAAATTTTGTGGAATCCCGTGAAACATCGCGCATTACCATTTTGGGATTGGGGTGAGTGGCTCGCTCTGACAGCTAATTGTTACAGAGGTGGATAAAACAAATTTATTTTCCGATATTTTTCATGGTGCTAAATAACCAAAACAATAGGCGCGCCGACCAATGAGATTCGACCTGAAATTCGAATTCAACAAATCCGTGCATGCTCTCTTGTCGATGAGTTAGATTCTCAATTAAATACAATATCGCTTTTACTACTTGCCTTGTGGTTATTAAACATTATGTTACAAAATTACAAAATTAAATATATGTAAATACTCGTAGTCGTAATAATAAACAAAGTAAAAATACAAAAAATACACAACACTTCAATAATCATTTACCATGCATAGTACATTGAGTCAATATTCACTTAAATGCAATATCTGCTTTTACCACTTGCCTTGTGGCTTTTAAACATTTTCTTACGAATTTAAGAAATTAGATATATGTACTCGTAGTAATAAAAATACAGAAACAACTCTTCAATCTACTTAATGATCATCTTGAGATCTTTTTTCAAATTTATCGTCAGCTCAGCTAATTTTTCAGCCAGCAGCAACGATTCTTCCTCTCTGTTTGGATCCAAATTCAATCCTTCCAACATGTCAATCACAACTTTTGGCAATTGGAACTTTTCCACCTCCAATTTCAGTTCCGTCATCAATTCCACTAATTTCTGTGTCGCGTTTTCTCCATCATCGATACCCAGATCGAACGACTCCAGCTTCTTGATTAACAACGCCAAATCACTTTCCGTATTGCTTAAATTGTTTTTCACACAAGGAAATTCGACCAGTTCATCAATTATTGCATCATTTGTGCTTAAAGTCATTAAATCTCTATTTATAACACTTGATGAACACATATCAATTGAGCCTGAACCCCACAAAACGTCTTTTTTATCCGATACATCCAATTCTTCATCTTCGTAGTCTGTTAAGTAAATTTCATCCCCGTTTAGAAACTCCTGTTGGTTTTTATTTCCGCACTTCATCTTCATTACCGAGTGGCTCGACTCGGATAAAATTTCGATTACAGAGTCGCTCGAATCAGATAACTCACCATCTTCTCTGACTTCGCTAACGAGACGTAAATCTGTTTTCCCGTAATTCGATTCAAAATTAATAGGACTTTCTGATTCGTCCGAATCGGATAACTCGCCATCTTCTCTGACTTCGCTAACGAGACTTAAATCTGTTTTCCCGTACTTCGATTCAAAATTAATAGGACTTTCTGATTCGTCCGAATCGGATAATTCGCCTTCTTCTCGTTCACTAGAATATAACTCGTCTGAATATTCGATATTTCTGTTCTTTCTGTAGTTTGTCTGAATCTTAGAATTGTTATTGGTAACATTTTCTGTAGGTTTTTTTAATGGCTCATTGATAATGTCATTTTGAGGAGATGTCGTCGACGACTCAAACCGAAAAAACGTCTGTATCGTTGATGGCTGACACCATGGAAACGTCCCATTGGTAAAATTCGAAATGGCAGTTTTAGGCGACTCAATGGGTTCAAAATACCCAGAATCAGCAGAAGTCAATGTCGAATCTAAAATGAATAAATAAAATTATTAAAATTAATTAAAATGTATTGACAAAAATAAAAAAACCAAGTAATTACCATAATTTTCTTTACTTCCCATGGTTTCTTCAGATAAAGTAGTGTCTTTTAAGTTGATGTTTTCTTCAGGTACAGAAATGTCATTTAAATCGATGTTTTCAGGATTGTGGCAGACAAATACTCTTGTCGGTTCCCTATTAAACAACTTGTACACTTCCGGTTCTTCTTGCGGCAAAGGTATCACATCTAAGTCAATGTTTTCGAGATTACGGTAAACAAACACTCTTGTCGGTTCCCTATTAAACAACTTGTAAACTTCCGGTTCTTCTTGTGGCAAAGGTAATGGTATCTCATCTAAAGCGTCTAGCATCTGCCTATAACTAAATAATCGCATGCGGTTTTCGCCAGGCAACGGAATATCTTTTACCCAATCGCATTCGGACACCATAACTTTTTGTGGCGGCTCATAAAGACTGAATTAATTTATAAAATTAGAAAAATAAAGAATTTCATTGATTTGTTTTTTGTTTTTTTTACACGGAGAATGGTGGATTTCCTTGACTGATGTCTTCTCTGATGCGTTTTTTCAAAGATGGTTTTAAACCACTTCTGTAGAGAAATAAAATTAAATATAAACGAAGTAAATAAACGATTATTTTTCATTTTTCACTTACAATCTGTCAGGACTAATAAACATAACATCGTCTCGCCATCTTAGAGCGTCAACAATGCTAATTTGTCCAGGTTTAGGATGGACATCTGTTTAATCAAAAATAAATAACGATTAAATTCACTGAAGCAAAAACAAATAGTAAACTGAATTTTTATATAACTTACAATCGTCCCAATACTCAGAAAAAAAGTCATCAGCCATTAGATTTGAAGTGACAGCAACTACAAAAGACAAAACGAACCGTTAATCAGTCACGAATTGTATTTCGGTCTTGACAACACACGAAATTACTTTTTATATTTTAGAAGGTAATTTTTCATCTACCGAGAGCACGGTTGTCGAAATTGTTGAAAGCGTGGAGGTATCGTGGTCATATTTGCGCATGTGCACGAATATTTGATTAGTGCATAATTTTCCCAATAGGTTGCGCTCTGCAACCAGTGTTGCCAACTTAGCGGATTTCCCGCAAGATTTGGCGGATTTTTGAAACCCCCAGCGGGAAAAAAAACAAGGTAGCGGACTGCGGAAAATCGACTCGCTTGGAGATTTTCCAATCGGCGGATTTTTGGCGGATTTTAGGATTTTTTTTAAAAAAAGTTAAAAAGCAATGTTTTTTAACTTTTTTGTATTGTGTACCATGGGAACACAAGAGTGATACCATACAATTTTGGAATGAAGTTTTTAAATACAAGGATTCAGCAAATGAAAATCCTTTTCAAGCTTTATACCTATTCTTCTTGTTTTCTTGTTGCAACTTGTTCCCACCAGTTGCAACTTGTTCCTAGCACTTGCAACTTGTTCCTAGCACTTGCAACTTGTTCCCTCCACTTGCAACTTGTTCCTAGCACTTGCAACTTGTTTCCGCTACTTGCAACTTGCTCCCTCCATTTGCAACTTGCTCCCTCCATTTGCAACTTGTTCCCACCAGTTCCAAACCCAACTTGTTCCCAGCACTTGCAACTTGTTCCCTCCACTTGCAACTTGTTTCCGCCACTTGCAACTTGTTCCCTCCACTTGCAACTTGTTCCCTCTACTTGCAACTTGTTTCCGCCACTTGCAACTTGTTCCCTCTACTTGCAACTTGTTCCCACCACTTGCAACTTGTTCCCTCTACTTGCAACTTGTTCCCACCACTTGCAACTTGTTCCCACCATTTGCAACTTGTTCCACCACTTCAATAAAAATCGATTTTTTAAATCTTAAAATTGTTTTATATATTGATTTTTCTTTTTCATACTAATGGTAAAAAATAGAACCATATTCGTAAATATGAATAAAAGGCCGATAAACACGAACAATCACAATACGTGGCGATTCATATTACAAGTGGTAACAGGCGCAAATCAAGTAAACCAAATGTGCGTTTAAGCACAAAAAAAACAAAAATCCCACTTTTGTAAATTTATTGGGATTTTTTGAATTATTTTGTTTAGATTATTTTCTCGAATTTCTTGAATCTGTGATCAGATAGATTATTTCACCAAAATGGCTCACTTAATGTGTGAGTCATATTTTCATGACTTTGTGTCCTACAGATGGTGCTAATGAGTAAGTTGTTATTGAAAGCTATAGTTTTGAGTTTGCCTCGTGTTTTAGTCAATTCCAATAAAATTGAGTAAAAAATACAATGATTTATAAAAAAATCTGCTGTGTTTTTAATTTCATTTCTTAATATATAGATCGAGACAATTAATAATTACCTATTTTTAATTTTAAAAAATAATTTACAGTTTTATGAACGATATAATTCACTAGAATTCATTATAAATTGTTATTTTAAATAATGCAAATGCAAACTCTTATTTTTTAATTTAAGTGATTAATCACATTGAAAAATATAAGCAAATTTAAAATTCCCGCATTTACAGGAGTGATGACATCATTATATATACTCAGCGACATGAAAATAGTTTTTAGTTTTTATGATGATCAGGAGTATTGCAGTGAAGAAAAATAAAAAAATAATCTCTCTTAAAAAATTATTTAAAACTATATGATATGATTAAAGACATTAATGTACCTACTAATGCAAGTTATGCAATCATTTTACAACAAAAATTAGTTTTTTTAAAAAGAAAGTTTCATATAAAAGAAGATTTGTCATCAGTATTCAGTACTGAATCATGAAAATCAGTATTAGTATTCAGTACTGAATCGTGAAAGATGTATGAATGAATTCAAAGTCTTGATGGTGCACATACGCACATCTCTTTCACTTTCTATTTATTTTAATAGTAATTGCCTAAAAATATTTTGGTAAAAAATGTTGACTTTTTCTGTATCTTTAGCTTTGTTAACTTTGTTATATTCTTTGTAAAAACTTATAGTATTTTAAGTTAAATCACAAAAACTTAAGACATTTACGGTAATTCAAATTTCCCACTTCATGATCTAAGAGTCTGTCCTAGCAAGTCCAAAAAAATTACACATTCATCCCTATGAAATTTGTCACATCTGAAAAACTCACACATTAAGTGAATCATTTTGGTGAAACCATCCACCTGATGACAGATTCAAGAAAAAATAATTCAAACAAAAAAATTCAAAAAATCCTAAAAAAAAAAAAAAAGTACCCAATAAATTTTTATAAAAGTCCTATAATACGTGTTCATCTCCATTTGCGCTATTAACTACATTCGAGCTTAATCACATTCGCATTTAATCACATTCACGTATGTACGCACTCGCGCTTATTCATATTCGCGCTTATTCCGATTAAACTGGGATTTCTGTTTTTTTCGCGCTTTCGCGCTTAAATTTTCACCACGGATTATAATCTGTGTTTGCACATTTTGTTTACTTCGATGCGTCTGTTACCACTTGTAATATGAATCGGCGAGAATCGTGATTGTTTGCGTTTATTCATATTTGCGAATATGGTTCTATTTTTTACCATTAGGAGAAAAAAGAAAAATTGCTATGTAAAACGATTTTAAGATTTAAAAAAATCGATTTTTATTGAAGTGGTGGGAACAAGTTGCAAGTGGTGGGAACAAGTTGCAAGTGGTGGGAACAAGTTGCAAGTGGTGGGAACAAGTTGCAAGTGGTGGGAACAAGTTGCAAGTGGTGGGAACAAGTTGCAAGTGGTGGGAACAAGTTGCAAGTGGTGGGAACAAATTGCAAGTGAAATTTGTGAAATTCTCTGTACTGAAGATAAATACAACAACAAATATTTTTTATTAAGATTTCAAACTTCAATACATTCATTACGTGCCTGATCAAATGCGCAGGATAGGAATGTGAAAACAAATATTGATGTAAATTATTAGTAAATTATTAAAATTATTACATTTAATGGGCAAAATAAAAATATTCACAGTTACTTGTCAATTAAAATACTTATTAATTAAAATTGGCATATTGTGGATGGGATATTCCGGAAAACGCAGATACGCGGAAAAACTTACTTGCGGTAGGTTAGGAGTGATAGGTGTCGCGGGAAAGATGAAGTAGAAAGACTTGATGAATGGCAAAAGTTTCTTGGGGAAAAGTTTATTAGTTTATATTTTGTTAATAAAAAATAAAAATGTTATGAATTTACAACAGTGCTACTCGTCCGTAACCGCAAAATTAATTTTGAGTCAATTTGCATTAAAAAAATTAAAATAAAAAAAAAAATTAAAAAAGTAAATTGCGATGGCCGGGAATCGAACCCGGGTCAACTGCTTGGAAGGCAGCTATGCTTACCACTATACCACCATCGCATCTGACATTTTCACACAATTTAACAAAGTTGAGAAAAATTTAAATTTTTTTACAAAATTATAACAAACTTGTGTTTATTTATCCGGCATTGTGATAGTGCTATGTTTTAAACAAATAAAACATTTTAAAATGAATCAAATTATAAATGTCATCTCATAGACTCCGTAGTTTTTAAAATTCTAAATTTCCACCTGGTGTTGATTGTAGGAATCGACGCTGAGCGGGAATCTCCAGTTGGAAACAGTTTGATTTGTATATCGTCGTGATAATGAGCAAATTCGGCGGTACTATGAATGAATATTCAAAAATTTCTATAGATAAATTTAATGGAAAGAACTTGGATTCCACTACTTATTTTCTTAGCCACTGTCACAGCGGTACGGTAACCCTTTGCCTTTGAAGCAATGTACTGTAAAAAATAATACGAATTTCTTTTTATTTTATTTAGATCACATGGAAGGCTTAAAAACTAACGATTTCTTTCAAAGACTTAGGAAAAGGTATACACAGTATCTGTGATCTATCGATTGCTTTAATTGTACTACGTACACATTGATTTATATATTTTTTATTTGTGTATTTCAGTTCAATTGATATACATTTATACACGTCAAAGATTACTCGGGATATTTTATCAAATGACGATCGTTATAGTCATTTAGAACCATTTATAGATGTTCTTGAAATTGAAGCACCGAAAATAATCAAAATTCCTAACGAAAATGGCCCATCAAGTGAAGTAACTGTTACTTTACTGGCCGCTGGTCATTGCCCGGGTTCCGTAATGTATGTTTTACACGTTTTAAACAAATAAAACAGTTTAATCAACATAGTTTTAGGTTCCTGTTTGAAGGAGACGAAGGAACAGTTTTATACACGGGAGATTTTCGATGGCCGAGTAAAAAACAAAGTCGATACCTTAAATCTGGTGATGAGTACGGGAATTTTATTTTGTTAAATTTTTTATTTTATTAATATTTTTTTTTTAGTGTTAAAAAAATAGATAGTTTGTATCTTGATACGACGTTTTGCGTTCCTAGTTTTCTACGTATTCCCGAGAGAGAAACTAGTTGTGCTTCGTTGATAAAATTTACCAAACAAAAATTGTTGAGCAGAAATAATGTTGTACGATTGGTGTTGCCGGCCCAATATGGGTACGAACATTTGTTCGTGGAGTTATACAACGCGTTGAAACAAAAAATCCACGTGGATTCTAGTAAAATCAGCCAATTTTTAGACATTGATTCGATTTCGGAAGCGATCACTGAAGACCCTTGTACGAGAATTCATGCCTGTTATTCAAAAGTATTTTAATTATTTATTTACAGTGTTCAGATTATTTATTCATTTAATTTAATACTAAAAATCAATTTTCAGTTAAATTGTAGGGACAATTCATTGCCTTGTGGCTATTCAACACGAAATATGAACGTGGTAATAATTAAGGTATCGGCAATGTGGTTTGCGGAGTTAAAAACGTTAAATGATCCGTTGGTTTTGGATGAAAAAGAAAAGATATATCGATTGTTTTATTCAACTCATTCATCGTTAGAGGAGGTTTGCGATTTTGTATCGGACCTTTCTCCACATAAAATCTATCCTAATGTAGTACCAATTGGTTCCTCTGAAAAACAGGTTACAACAAAATATATCTAAGGTTAATGAATAATATTAATAATTTATAATAAAATTAATTTCAGGTGTTAGATTTGTTAGATAAATATCGAAAAGACGTCGGTAAAGAAGAAAAATCAACATCGCATGAAATAATAACACTCGGATCTTTTTCCAGGGCCCAAAATTGTAAATTACTATTTTCTTATTAATTTATTTATTTATTGAAAATAATTTTTTTTTTGTCAGATGAAGCTGAATCAAGCCAGTCAACTGATCTTTTATTTGATATGGATTTGTGTTCGCCGATTAAAGATCGGTTAACGAAATCGCGGAAAATCGAAAGAAATAACTTAACCGATTCCGAAACGGAAAATGAAGTGGCAAAATCCTCTCAAAGTCCCGATTTATTTGATTTAACTGATTCAACAACAACAAAGCGAGGAAATGATTCAAGTGACAGCACTCTGGATGAATTCACACTCGATTCAAAAACAAAGCGAGGAAATGATTCAGGTGACAGCACTCCGGATGAATTCACACCTGATAAAAAATCATCGTCGCAATTTAAATTTGTTAACGGTAAGCTCGATTTAATTGCTGATCACAATGTGAAGCGAAGAAAGTTATTTTCCAATTAATTTGACACTTTTGGTCCAACGTATTTTTATTGAATTTAATTTTTTTAAGCTAATAATGATGAATTTTGTATACAAGTTTTTTAAAACTTGATAAGATTAAGATATAATTTTTAAGCATTAATTTACATATATAATTATAATTGAAAAAGTGGATAAATTACAGTTGAATATTGAATTGTTATATGAAATACGATGTAACATGTAAGTGTATTTTTAGTTTTTTAAAACTAACAATGAATTGTGCATAAGGTTTAATTTTTTAAACCTGTTAAAATATTATTTTAAGGATTTTTAAGCATTAATTAGCATATATAATTGAAAAAGTGGACAAATTTCAATTGAATAATCATGAAATACGAGTATTTTTAGTGCATAAAGCATGATTGGACATAAACTCCAATATTTGTAATTACTATAGTAATTTGATTAAACCCATACCAAAAGAAAGGTATCATTTGTGCAGTGATAAATCTAATTAACGACAATATTGACAGTCCCAGCAACAAACTTACAATGTTTCCAATATCACAAACTAAGTTAACGAAGTTATAATTATTTTTTTCGATGATCACCAACATTTTGTTATCCGAAACGGTAAACAGCAAAGTGGCCACATTTTTTCTCGAGAAAGGTTGGTTAAAAATATGCCAGGAGTAGATAATCTCTTCGCATGGTGGATAACATTGGCAATCCTTTTCAAAATCGGTCATCAATTGCGTTTTTAGATACGATTCTCGGGCTTGTTTGGCGCTCTCCGCTGAGTCGCAAAGGGAGATGTTCAATGCTGGTATGAAAGGTAATCTGGAAGAATTGAATGAAAACTGCTAAAGTATTGAACTGTTTATTAATTTGAAATATTAATATTGATGTTAGACCTGCAAGTTAATTGCTTTTTAATTTTTGTTATTAAGCATTTTTGTCTGCAGTTATAATAACCGATGGTTGATGTAGCGCACGGCCCATGTTTTGACATTCGTACAATCTGAAAGTATTGTTTGTTTAGTGACACAGTATTAAGGAAATTAGGAAATGTATACTTTTTGTAATTTAAAAGTGTTAATTGTAAAACTGGTCCCAGATGATTCTTTTTGAGATGCGATATTGGTGAATGGATCATTCGGTTGGTTAATGTATATCTAGAAAGTAAAAGATTTATTTTGCCCACACCAAAGAGTGTGGTGATTTTCTGTTGAAAAAGTTTTTTAAAGATGAGGATTAGTGAGAAGAATTATAATTTCAGCCACCAGTTAGCGAAGTACTTATAGTAGCAGCATCCCTAATGTGAACAATTGTTTCATCTTTACTGAGTTTGTGATTCATTAGTTAGATAAAATATAAAATCAACATTTGAAAGTATATACGCCACCTTTACTGAATTAGAATCACACATTTTTCTTTCTGGAATAATGAAAACGGTGAGAATCATTGTAAACAGTCCATAAAAGCTGACTTGATCTGTAAAATAACAAATGAACTTTTCTCTAGGACAAAATTAGCTGTAAGTAAACATTGTGTATTGCTATGTTAATATGTGCTAAATCTTTTCGAAAATTTCTAGAAAAAGAAAATGCACAGTAAAAACTTTGTCAATTTGCGGTTGAATTTGATTGTTTAATAGTCTAACAATAGGTACTTTATGTTAGTATATGTAAACAGTGGCATCTCTTTTGAAAATTTTCGATGCCTCAGAATTAGGGTATGTACCGGTACCGAAAAACCGGTTTTTTGTGGTTTTATTTCGATACACTGAATTCCGTTTTTTAGTCAGTATTGGTACCAGTTTTGTCACAGCTGTTTTTTTTCATGTTTTTTCATATAAAGATTCGTTGTTTTCCTTAAATTTTATTTCTTGAAAATGAAGAAAGTATAATAAAAATGTAAAAACAATTTTATATATATATTTTTTTTAAAAAAAAATACCAGTGTACAGGTTTTATAAAAATAATAATAACCGAATACCGGTTTTGAGAAACAGGCTCAGAATGTTTTCGCAAAATTTAGCACTTAAACATTTACAGTACTTACCGAAAGAATATTTTGAACACGTTCCCATTATGGTTGGAACAGCAGTTAATTTTGTTGCTTTGATTATCTCTTCAGGGGTGGGATTCTGAAATAGTTTGGAATTTCAATACCGGGCACATCTGAATCAAAGATAATAAAACTTCTTATACTCGCGGAACGAGGTTAGCCATTGGTAATTCTGGTACATATGAATTCTTCCACAGATCTTCAATTGATATTTTCTTCTTAATATTTAACAAGTCAAGAAAATCAATCTTACAGGACGTATTTTCCATCTTATGTTCTTTGGCATACATTGTCTCTAATTTTTCAATTCGCCAGCTGAAACCACAAATTATGATATCCGGAAACTGAATTCTGTCAATATCTTCCACTTCTATAAAAGTGTGGCTGAAATTACTATAGAAGTGTTTAATTCTCAATTGGATTAAGAAACAAGTGCAGCAAAACAAACAAAAATTGAGAATGCTCTTGAAAATGTTTAAGAACTTGAATTTTGGTACTGTTCTTTGATCATTAGTATTATTGGCAATATCATCCTGAATTTCTTTAACACGGTGAGCAATCTTTTGTTGGTATGCCTTTTTCAAAAGTTTCTGTCGTTTCTTCCATTTTTCATGCATTTTTTTTAGTTCAGATATTATTTCAGCAATTGATAAGACAGTAAGTCCAAGCCATAATCCAACATTACCTGCTACATCTGCTATGAGACTTATTGTGTCATATTGGTAACGTTCTATTGAGATTACAATATCATTGCTGGATAGTTTGTACCCCAACTCTACAGTGTTTTCTGGCGCCATTACACTTTGCATTGAGAATTGCAGAGTTGTGTCTTTGCATTTTCTACGGCAACTACAAGTCAGTTTTGGATTTGTTTGAAAAACTTGTAACATTGTATCTTCCATTATTTTCATTGTGTTAAAAGATGGTGAACACTGAGGGTCAAATTTGGGACCCATGAATGGTAACCTATAAATTGATTGATTGTACTGTATGCAAGACTTAAGGCTGGTTCACAAATGGACGCAACGGCGTTCACAATGAGCTGAAATTTTGCATACAAACTACGCACGTCAGTTTCATTCGTAGTTTGCATGCAAAGCTAGACTTAAATAATTTGAAGTATTGCGAGCTTTTTTGTACGTGGAATGTGACGTATGATGCATAACCAATCAAAAACGAGTCTCTTGTAATTTTTCCCAGACAATCGCAGCCTTCGAATTACTTGCTGCTATTTGTCTTAATAGGTGTGACGTCATTCTACTTCCTAGTGACTGACGTCATTCTACTTCCTGGTGACTGACGTCATTCTACTTCCTGGTGACTGACGTCATTCTACTTCCTGGTGACTGACGTCATTCTACTTCCTGGTGACTGACGTCATTCTACTTCCTGGTGACTGACGTCATTCTACTTCCTGGTGACTGACGTCATTCTACTTCCTGGTGACTGACGTCATTCTACTTCCTAGTGACTGACGTCATTCTATGTACTTCGTAGTGACCGACGTCATTCTACTTCCTAGTTACCAAAGAAAGGGTAGCTTCTGGTCGACACGCAAATAGTCAACAGAATATTTAGTCGACACGCAACTGGTCGACACGCAACTGGTAAACAGATTATTTAGTCGACACGCATTTGGTCGACACAATTGATTGTTTTATTTAGAACAATAAAATGTTGAATTGTAAAAAATTTAAATTATCATGCAAAAAAATTAAAATCAAATTGAAAAAAATGAAATCATAAAATATATATGTATATGAATAAATTTTAGTTGGAAATAAAAATTTATGCATTTTTACTTTTTCAATTTGAATTGACAAAAAGAAAAATTGAAAAAGTATAAATGCATAATTTTTATTTCCAACTGAAATTTATATACACGTATACGTATATATTTTATGATTTCATTTTTTTTCAATTTGATTTTAATTTTTTTTGCATTATAATTTAAGTTTTTTTACAATTCAACTTTTTGTTCTAAATAAAACAATTAAATGTGTCAACCATTTGTGTGTCGACTATTTGCGTGTCGACCATTTGAGTGTCGACCAAAGAGTGTGGTACGTTTGTTCGATGCCGTTTGTCCGACGAACGTTTGTCCGACGCCGTTTGTCCGACGCCGTTTGTCCGACGCCGTTTGTCCGACGCCGTTTGTCCGACGCCGTTTGTCCAAATGGTTGTTTGTCCGAAAAATTTTGGACAAACGACCATTCGGACAAACGGTTTCTGGACAAACAACGACAAAAAAAATAAAAAAAATTTAAATTTTTAAAATTTGATTCATTATCAAAAAAATATTTGCTTGGGCATTTTTATGGAGATTTGCCAATTTTGAATGTCTGCATGATTGAAGTGTGCCCAGTTTATGCAAACTTCTGTCGAATTTCTAAGTAAGAATCGATTATGCATTACAAGACCGAGAGAGAATTTTAGGTAACCTGACAAGAGTATAATACATCTATTTCAATGCATATCCATTCAATTTACAATAATTTGTTTTAGTACGGCAATAATTCATTGATATTCATTGATTTGAGTAGGGCAATAAATTTTCATTGATTTTACCTGCAATTAGTTTTGGCCACTTTCTCTATTTCTCTATTATTTTTTTTTCGGACAAATAAACGTTTTTAAGACAAAAACGTGTTCCGTTTGTCGATTGGTTGATTGTCAGAAAAACGTTTGTCTGACGGTACGTTTGTCAGAAATCATTCAGACAAACGTACCGGTCAGATTTTTGTGTTTTTCGGACAATCGACCATTCGGACAAGTGATCGATACCCTGACCAAATGCGCTTTTTTTGCAAATGTTGACCATTTGAGTGTTGACAATTTGCGTGTCGGCCGCATGCAGCCCCCGTTACCAAACTACTTCCTAGTTACCAACGTCATTCTATGTACTTCCTAGTGACCGACGTCATTTTACTTCCTAGTGACCGACGTCATTCTACTTCCTAGTGACCAACGTCATTCTACTTCCTAGTGACCGACGTCATTCTACTTCCTAGTGACCGATGTCATTCTATTCTACTTCTTAGTGACCGATGTCATTCTATTCTACTTCTTAGTGACCGAGGTCATTCTACTTCCTAGTGACCGAGGTCATTCTACTTCCTAGTGACTGAGGTCATTCTACTTCCTAGTGACCGACATCTTTCTACTTCTTAGTGACCGACGTCATTCTACTTCTTAGTGATTGACATCATTCTACTTCCTAGTGACTGAGCGTGCTCAGTGACTTAAATAGTTCAGAACTGTGTTCACAGTGATGTAAACAACTTTCGTACAAAAAAACATGGCGTTCATGTAATAATTGACTCGTCGCATGAAAGCTACGCATCCATTGTGAACTAACCTTGAGAAATGGAACTGAACTGAATTTTTTTCATTGACACAGAATACTTACCAACATGGCTTTGAAGAGTATAGTTTATTGAGACATTGTTTTGCACATTGTTTAAAACTTGCTGAATTTGTACAGGGATTTTTCTTGCTGTTCAAAAAGTAATGCTAGAAAGAAAGTGACCAAGTATGTTGTTGTACACCTATGATGAAAAAAGTTCCCTTTTTATGCTGCTGTAACTCAGAATGAGCAGTTCCTGTTTCTGTCATCAGTGGCCAGAGCACTTTTTGAAGAGAATTGTGGAAAAATTAACAAAGCTGTACTGTGTTTACAAAAAATGCATGACAAATTTTATTGCTTGGGCACATCACAAGCCATTAGATACTAGCTACTAGGTACTCGCTACTGGAGTCACTTATTTTACAAAATTTCTTGTGGGATTTAAAAACAAGATTTAGTTGGAAGATTTTATGAAATTTGAAGAATACCGTATATACTCGCGTATAAGTCGACCCGCATATAAGTTGACCCCAACTTAAAACGGGCCAAAAACCATTGACCCGCGTATAAGTCAAATTGGAAGAAAAATACCAGGATTTGGTCCAAAAATCCTCGACTTTATACGCGAGCATGTACGGTATTCACAAATCACGTCCGTTCAACGTTCAGGCCACCCTATAGGTAGCCTAAGGGGTGGCCTGCATGTTGAACGGACGTGATTTGTAAAATTCTAAAAAAAATGTTTGTTTTTTTGTCCCGCGTATATGTCAAATTTGGAAAAATAGGCTTAGATTTGGTCCAAAAATTCTCGACTTATATGGTAATTTCTTAACAGAATTTTTAGCAATATTTTACATGTTTTACAGGGAGGTGTTACCAGATTTATTTTAAAAAATCAACACCAGCAAGATTTGTTGAGATTTATTGGGGATTATTCAGAGACTTAGTAAGATTTGCAGCAAGATTTTGAGAAATTTGTTGCATGATTTCAGAGATTTGCCTTGAGATTTTTTACAAATAAATATTGATTAAGATCTAAAAGTTAAGTTTTTGAAATCTTATTACAATACCTGCAAAATTTGACTTCAAATCTCTAAAATTTGACTTCAAATCTCTAAAATTTGACTTCAAATCTCTAAAATTTGACTTCAAATCTCTAAAATTTGACTTCAAATCTCTAAAATTTGACTTCAAATCTCTAAAATTTGACTTCAAATCTCTAAAATTTGACTTCAAATCTCTAAAATTTGACTTCAAATCTCTAAAATTTGACTTCAAATCTCTAAAATTTGACTTCAAATCTCTAAAATTTGACTTCAAATCTCTAAAATTTGACTTCAAATCTCTAAAATTTCACTTTAAATCTCTAAAATTTCACTTCAAATCTCTAAAATTTCACTTTAAATCTCTAAAATTTCACTTCAAATCTCTAAAATTTTATTTGCTAATTTCACAAAATCTTATTGCAAAACGTATTTCCAATTTTGTACAACTCAAGAAACATTACACAAAATCTTGCTAGTTTAAATCTTGTTAATTCTTGTCATAAAAAAATTTCATTGTAAAAGATGTAAAATATTGCTTAAAATCTTGTTGGAAATTATGCTTCAATCTTATTCAAGTCTTTTAACAAACTGTGTTTAAAATAAAATCTTACAACATAACTTTTTGAGATGTCATCTTATCACATAACTTTTTGAGATGTCATCTTATCACAAAACTTTTTGAGATGTCATCTTATCACATAACTTTTTGAGATGTCATCTTATCACATAACTTTTTGAGATGTCAACTTATCACATAACTTTTTGAGATGTCATCTTATCACATAACTTTTTGAGATGTCATCTTATCACATAACTTTTTGAGATGTCATTTTATCACTACTTATCAATACTTGTTAGTAATTATTTCTATCTTTTAGTTTTTGTTGTGTCCCACCAATAAAAGTATACCACATATTTTAATTTTTAAATAATCTTTCATTAAACCCCTACAAAAAGTACAATGCTCTGGCCACTGGTGGCAGAAACATGAACTATTCATTCTACAACAGCAGCATGTGACGAAGGGAGCTTTTATTTGATCATAGGTATTAGAATTTATAAAGTAAGAAAATAATTGTTTAATAACAACTGATATACTTCTTTTATGTGAATATCAATGGAATATTTTCTTCCAGTAAAATATAGCAGAAGGTATTGCAAATCTTGTGTTCCATCTGTTACTTCAGCCTGCAAGTATAAAATCAGTAGCTGCATTCAAGCCTGGGAGGTGACTTATCAACCTTAAATGCCTAATGGTTAGTTCACATTGAACATAACGTAACGTAACTTACAAAAATTTAACGTAACTTAAGGAAAGTAACTTATGGTTTTGTTCACACTGTAGACAGTAAATGTAAACTGCAATCACACAATTTCTCATTCCATCACGTTTTTCGTGCGAGAAGCAGCTGTCTTCTCATTGATTGCCGTAATTTCTGAAGTTACGTTTCTTCCTACTTCAAAATCAATTTTGAAGTAGGAACTTTACGGTTGTGATTTTAAACCCACAATGCATTGCGCAGCCAGCGTTACGTTACGGAGTGGTGTTCACTGAACACCCATGTGAACTAACCATTATAGAATGCAAACAATTTTTAAGGCATTTATGTTATTGGTGTACGCAATAAATTATATTTAGAGAATAATTTTTTTTCTATTAACTGTTGATGTAACATAATCAATATCAATAGTATCACAGTATGTGATATAGTTTTTGTAGTCAACATTTAACCAATTAGAATTTTGAAGTTGGTTGCATCAATGGCACGCACACAAGGTTATTACTCAGTACACGCAACTACTCTATGGTAGATAAAAACTTTTGACTTTTTTGTGTGGTATTAAGTTCAGATCATTGGTTTCCTGGCTGCATAAAATCCATAAATTAATTTTAGTTTATACCAGGGTCAGTGGAAGGGCGTTTGGTGCTCTAGTTAAGCAATCAGCTTTGATCCTTATCAGCCTTGCCCTTTATTAAGTAATTTTAAGGTTTCTGCACTGTATTCTTCTTAATAGTAGACCCAAATCTAAGTAATCGTACTTTCTTGCTCACACATGTTGACACAAGGGAAGAGAATTACTGTATAATTACCCTGGAAACAGCGGCATGCTGGATAATGGCGAGTCCGACCAGGGTGCCGGATAAAACGGGTCAAAAATCCATTCAAAAAGCCATCGAAATTTCCAGCACATTCGAAATTTCTGGCATGCAGGAAAAAGTACCAGATTGTCAATTTCTCAAATCCGGTCGGACTCGTTTGATCCGGCATGCCACTGTTTCCGGGGTAATACGGTAACAAGCAATTAAAATTTAAAAAAAAATAAAAATTTACAAAGTTCGTATAGTTTTGGTCCGGAGAACTTCTTTTTTCTTCAACCCACGTGAGACATTTTTCAAGACTTATGATCCCAAAGTCCGGTATGAGCACTCTAATACAATTTACTGGTACGGAAACTAAAATGTGGTCTCATCATACTCAAAGAAACCAGCAGATACACATAAAACCCCACTAACAAGTAATATAAGTAGATGGAATTATTACCAAAACAAGAGCTTTCCCTGGGCACAACAAATATGGTCTCATAGACGCCTTCAAAACTCCAGTTCCGTCGTGATCTTCATTTCATATGCAGTGTTAATATATAGCAAAACATTTCTTATAAGATTTATATATCCTTACCCAGCTTCACTGAATTGCATAACCCAATCGCCGACATTTCTCTCACGATTTCTGGTGGATTACCTGATTTCTAAAAACAACAAAAAATAAATTAAAAAAAAGAAGAGGTAAAAATGCTGTATACTCACATTGAGTGTTTTTATTTGAAAATATTCAAATTGATTTTGATTAACATCCCACATTTCCGAGAAATTCACTCCTGGTTCACTGAGAAGTGCATACAATGGAAATTTGCAGCGAAAACCGGTCAAATCAATTTTACTATTTGTAGTAAAATTTTCAACATAACTTGTGGTCATTGAGCAAAACCGTACCGATGGATATGTAAACGAATCAGATTTCCTAATATTCCTAATATTCACATCTACAGCTATGGGAGCTTGGAAATAATAGAAGATTCGATCGCTAGTTTGGAAACAACAAGTTACCAGACACACAAGCAAAACCACAGCCCACATGAATCTGGTATTTGCCGGTTTGGATTTATCAAAAATATCTTTAAAAATTCCATCATTTAAAGTAGGTTTTTGAGATTTGATCACGTTTCGAATCAACTTGGCATTGCTAATTAATTGTTTTTTTCTCCGTCTTTGAAAATTACCGTCTGCCATGTCCGACGAAGAACCTGGAAGGAATTGCACATATTCTCAAACGGGATGAAACTTTTAAACTTGCGCATGCGATTGTAATCAGTTTTAGTGATTTATTGTCATAACTTTGTTCTAAACTACTCTAACTATCAATTACCAAGTTTTGCTCTAAAAATAGCTACATTGTAAGCTTCAATGTCCCTTAAAGTACCGGAATATGTAGAAACTTGGTCAACTTTCACATAAATTTTTCAATGAGCTAGTGTAAATGTTATTATACATCGTATACTACAGGATTTTGATAAGTATAATCTGGGGAGACATAAATGTGTTTATTCCAATTTATGTTTCGAGTTGCATATTATATTGCTGAAGTAATGATTTATTTTCGTGCTTTTGTCCCGTTAAGTTAAGAATATTCTCGGTACTTTACACGCAGTGTGAATAAGAAGGTCAAGTACACTTTATAGTTAGTGAAAACTAATAAATTGATGTTTAATGTCCTAGTAAGTAGCTTATTAACATTCACTTCCTTAAATTAGTGATCGTTAAATTTCAAAGGGCAAAAGTTTATAGTTGTGTTGATAAGTTTTGTTTGTGGATAATTAGTGAAAATTAACGAGGATTTTAAATTTAAATTGAAAATTTTTTTTGATTCGAGTTATCCACAACTGACCAAGTGATAGTGAAGTAGTTCACCATGAACATCCATTTTTCTGTTCCAGTCAATCGATAATGCGGTTGTCGCATCAATTCAATTTCAGGTTTTTTTTGCTTGAATAAGTTTTGATTTTAATCAGAATTTAAATCCAATATGATTAAATAATTGTCTGCTTGCATTAACACAATAAATGAATAACCCATACGGTATTTAAACATACTGTAAACCGGGGTAACTTTGATTTTTGGGGCAACATTAACCAATTGAATTTTTTTGTCAATTGCATGAACGTTGTTGTCAAAATAGTTATTATAATTGATTATAATTACTAGCAAGTTACCCGTTACTACGTAACTTGAAAAACTTCACAAACACCCGCATCCATTGAAATCCCGTTTAACTCGTCAAACCAGTTAAATCATCAATGACCCATAAAATCCCATTGCCAACAACTCATTTAACCCGCAAAATCACTGTTACATCACCAAAATCCCGTGAAATCCAATTACCAACGTCTCGTTTAACCTGCGAAATCATCGTCAAATTTCACAAAATCTCGTTAAATCAGTAAAATCTCGGTCATATCTGTGTCTATAAACCTAATTCTCTCTCTCTTTCGGTCATATCTGGTTATCATCAATAATCTGTGAAATCCATCAAAAACCTGTTTAACTCGCAAAATCACCGTCAAATCACCAAAATTCTGTGAAATCCCATCACCAAACAACTCGTTTAACCCGCGAAATCCCATCACCAACAACCCGTTTAACCCGCGAAATCCCATCACCAACAGCCCGTTTAACTCGCCAAATCACCGTCAAATTACCAAAATCTCGTGAAATCCCATCATCAACAACCCGTTTAATCCACCAAGTCACTGTCAAATTACAAAAATCTTGTGAAATCTCATCACCAACAACCCGTTTAACCCGCAAAATCACTATTAAATCACACAAAATCTCGTTTAACCTGCAAAATTCCGTTTAAACCGCAAAATTACCGTCAAATTACCAAAATCTCGTGAAATCAGTAAAATTCCGGCTGAATTCGGTTAAATCACCAAAATCCCATCACCAATAACCTGTGAAATTTCGTTTAACCCTCCCCTCTCTGGGAATTTCGATCAATTCCCATCCAGTTAAATATAACCTTAGACAGATCACCAATCCTGTGGGATCCTGCGTGTAATCCCGTAATATTAATTATTATAGAGGGCGATAGCACTCGCCAAGTAAGATTATAGAGGGCGATGGCACTCGCCAAGTAAGATTATAGAGGGCGATAGCACTCGCCAAGTAAGATTATATAGGACGATAGCACTCGCCAAGTAAGACACTTGGCTTGACTATCTTTTCCAGTGGCATTAGGGTTAGCAATTGGCTCGAGTGATCTTGGCAACCATAAGGCGTAGAGGATTTTTTTAAAAACTGACAGCATTGGGTCGTTATGAACTAAGGTCTTTTTGAGGTTTTTTTTTAGCTGGCCACTACTTGGACAAGAAATAAATATTTTAAGTTTTATGCAAACAATCCATTCATTGTAAAAGCATTGTTCAAAACGACCCTTATTTGTTGGCGATTGTTCACTAAATTATTATTTATTGTTGGCTTGCATGATGACACTTCTTATTATTAGTATTATTATGTGCTAGTAGTAGTAGTCTTTCTGTGTTGAATGAATCGCCCTCTATAATCATTTTTGTTTGTAATTTTATTTATAAAATAAATAAATAACCTTCCAAGAGCCAATGATGTATACAAATGTATACTATCACCACACTGGTATAGGAAATTTTTCTTAAATTTTTTTTAAAAATTCTGATACTTGGCTACTTTGTACTGTTCATAATAAAGAATTTTATAGTATAAATTTAAAAAATTTTAGTTAAAAATTCTACAAAATACAAGGGTTGCAAAATTTAGCCCCTGAATCTTTTCATGTTAAATTTTGGGCAGCTGCCCTGTAATTAGTTAAAGGGCTTCGGTTTAGAGCGCCGCCACCATTTGTGACGGGAAGTAAAAACAGTAATTTTGAATTTTCAGGTTAGATACAAATTCCAGTAAAGTTTTGAATATATAAATATTTGTTCAAAACTCTACTGGAAAAGGAGATGTTTTGTAGATAACTTATTTAGCATGTTTTAAATCTTGCAAATAGTTTTATTGCATGAAATATAGATGAATTAGACAGTTTTGTTAATTTTTGATAAAATTTTATCGAGATCAGAGTGAGTCTCATGTTTTGAAATTATTAAATATAAGCGACCTCTAGTGCCGACCACAACAACTAGTGCTAAAGCGCTACCATACAACAGCTTTATGCAATTATACAAATGTATACATTATTGGTTTGCCATGTTCATTAGAATCATTGGCTCTTGGAAGGATAAACAAGTGAAGTTTATTTTTAAAACATTTAAATGTCCTAAGCAGCACACTTCCAGCAGAAACAATTCAGGTAATAAGTCAAAACAAGTAAATTTAATTCTAGTGGCAACAATAGGTGCGTTCAATTTGATTTAGATAAAAAAAAACTTAGTTGATTTAACTGCTAAGTTGACTTAAACTCATTACATGTGACGTTTTGGACGTCATAGTTATGGCAAATGACTCACTTAAGGTAATTAATCTCACTTAAGTTGTGTTCAATATTGCCTGAATAAAATTCTTAAGTGTGTAGTTGACTTAAAGTGACAGGATATGATGTATTTGACGTCATATTTATCTAAAACTCCTACTTTAGACATCTTTACTGTAGAAGTGGAAGATTCTATTAAAGCATGTTATCGCCATCTGGTGGAGCAATGGCTCACCAACACTTGTATTATCTCATCCTAATTAAATATTAGTCATATCCTGTTCAACCGTAACTCATGGTCGCATCTTATTGTCTCCTCCATTTCTTACACAAATAACTACAGGTTATGGGCCCAGGACAACTCTGAGGAGCAGAACAAGATTATCAGTCATAAGTAATAAGGTTTTCAACAAAATTGAGAAGATTTTAATTGAAGAAATCAAATTTTTGAGAAGAAAACTTGAGAAAAATGGCGACTGACTCAGGAACCACAGTAAAATTTGAAGGATTAGGCAAAACAAACTTCGACACGTGGAAAATACATATGATGGCCCAACTAACTATCAAAAAATTATTGAAATACGTGGATGGAAGGTTGAAAAGGCCAAAGGAAAACGCAGCAGATCCAGCAGTTGTGAAATCAGTCAAAAATGGGACGAAAACGACGAAATTGCCAAAGCAACAATTTTGCTGATGATTAAACAATCGGAAGTGCAAACAACACAAGGATGCACCACCTCGGCAAGTCTATGAAAAAAATTGCACGAAATTTATCAATCGAAGGGACCGGCGAGGAAAGCCACGTTATTGAAGCGCATGATTTTGCACAAAATGGCCGAAGGCTAAAGCCCACGGGACCACGTTCGAGGATTTTTTGAAGCCAAACTGTTGTTTTGTGCTGGAAACAAATGTAAAATATCCTATGTGTGGAGCCTGAATGAACGAGACATGTTGCCGAGTCACTAGCAAATTCGCAAGTGATAATCATTTATTAAATCTAAAAATAGCTCTAATAAAAACTACAGAGGCTTTGAATGGCCAAATTATAAATATACACAGAAACATGATTGTATGATAACTTATCAGATACATATATAAAATACAACTTAATATCAATGGAAAAAAACTTATATAATAATAATAAATATAGGATAAATTCAAACTCATAAACAGAATATCACAACAAATTCCCCCGTTTGGATTTATTCCTTCTGAAAATAAAAACAATCAATCATATGAATCAAGGTATTTACAAAGTTCCGCAATTTTTTCCTTATTCACACGTTTCGTTAACATATCTGCTAAATTCTTTTTCGTATAGATATATTGTAAATTAAATAAATTGTTCTTGTAATGTTCTCTGACGAATTGTAGCTTTACATCTATATATTTAGTCTTGAAATTCTCCACATCATTTCGGATAAAGTGCATACCAGCCTGGTTGTCACAATTCACTACTATCTTTTCAAAAACTAAACCATGAACATTACCAACTTCGTCTAAACAACGCCTAAACCAAATTATTTCTTTGACTAACTCAGACAACGCTATAAGCTCCGCTTCCATAGCGCTCATAGTGACTAAGCCTTGCTTTGTCGTTCGCCAAAGAAATAAGTTATTCCCAATCGTTATTAAATATCCCGTTACTGACTTTCTGTCAGGTATTGTGGTTGCCCAACTGGCCTCTACGTAACAATTAACTTTTAAATTTGACTAGTTACTAAAATGTATACACTTGTCTTTAGTGCTGACAACATAACTCCAGAGGTGCATCATGCAATTCCAATGCACAAGCCTTGGTTTTGCATTGTACCGCGCCAAAATGTTAATCGCTACACATATGTCAGGTCTAGTATACCTGGCTATAAACAGTAATATGCCGACCATCGTACGATACAGATACTGATTCGCATCCAAGATGTCACCTTCAAGATTTAATTCACTCAGATCGAAACCCACTTTAAATGGCTCAGCAGCCTTCTTAAGCACCACATTATTTAATCGTTTCGAAATCTCTTCAATATATGAAGTTTGGCTGAACTTTATCCCTTGTTTTTCTCGAATTATATCGATGCCTAAAAATCTCTTTGTTTTTCCCAAATCTATGCATTTGAATGACTTATTCAATAAACTGATTACATGTGATTTGGTTTTCTCATTCTTAGCAAAAATAATAATATCGTCGACATAAAACAAAATAATAGCATCCCAATTAAGTCTGTACACACATTGAGTTGAAGTAAACTTAATAAAACCCAAATTAACAATTTCTTCACTCAGTTTTATATACCACTGTCTACCTGCTTGTTTTAACCCATACAAAGACTTTGTTAATTTCCAGACTTTGTTCTTTCCCACATGTAAGATATCAGGAATAGACATGTAGATGTCCTCAGGCAGATCCCCATATAAATAGGCACATTTCACGTCCAGATGTGTATCAACCCATTGCAAAAATAAAACTAGGATCACAAATAACAACCTTACGATAATAAAATTACACAACTGGGTTGTACACTTCAGTAAACTCCGTCCCATAATTCTGCAAGAATCCCCTCGCCACTAGTCGCGCTCGATGGCGTATGACTTTGCCCTCAGAATTCCTCTTGCGAACGAAAACCCATTTATGGTCTAACACCTTCATTTGGGACGTACGAGCTATTTCTTTAAAGACATTCCTCTCTCTGAGTCTCAATTTCGTCGCCCATAGCTATTTCCCAATCTGACTTGTCAGGAGAAGCTATGGCCTCAGAATAAGTAAGTGGGTTCGCTAGATCCAACATTGGAACATTCCAAACCCTCGAAATACACAGTTAAATCGACCAAATTAGTTGCGGATGTTGACGGCAAATTTGATTCATCAGGAGAATCAAGATCTGGAGAATCCTCAGCAGACTCCCCGTCGCCAACATCTTGAATATCCCACATACCCACATATGGATTCGTGTATTGGAAAGATTTCTTAACGCTTTTGGTCGAATAATCGATATCATTATCGTCACAATATTTAAACACTGCTTTTGCTGAACGGAACTTCTGACCTTGGTATGACAGAGTCGCATCATAACAATTTGGGTATTTCCCTGTTGCAGGTCGCTGCTTGACTACCCGCTCCCAGTTACCCCCCGGATTTAACCTGCCCTACATCTTTAACAATGACTTTTGTAGTTGGCAATGTTGGGATTACATTGGGTTTAGGGATAGGTGGGTTAATAATTTTATTCCCTCGGTCCCCATTATCGTCAGGTCCAAAACTAATTGAATGCTTCGTAGCATTTGCGTATGAGGTCTCGATAAATCTCACATCTTGAGTATTGTAAATCTTGTCGTCATCAGGATCGTATACCCTATACCCTTTGGTGTTCCAAGAATACCCGACTAGAATGCATTCCTTGGATACAGGCCCCAATTTACTATCACGTTGGGGCTTGGGTAATAGTCTATAACATTTCGAACCGATAACACGAAAATAATGTATGTTGGGCTTGCGATCAAACAATCGCTCATAGGGCGTCTGACCCTCTAAAAGTCTCTGACATAAACGATTCTTAACGTGTGTGTAGGCCATCAAAACTCCAGCCCACCAGACCCGATCAAGATTATCATCAACGATAGTAGCCCTCAATGTCTCAATGGCTGACCTGTTAAAACGTTCGGCCACACCATTCATGTGTGGCGAATATATGTTAGTGACCTCGTGTTTGATATTATGGGTTTTACAAACCTCTGCCAATTTTGTATTACAATATTCTGTTCCATTATTGGAACGCAAACGTTTAATTTTTGCCCCAGTTAATCTTTTCATATAGTTAATGTAATCAATAAAACAGCCAATAACTTGAGATTTGTTTTTCATCACGTAAACTTTAACCCATCTCGTGTAATCATCTACGAAGGACACGTAATACCTTGCCCCACCTTTGCTCTCATATTTGGTAGGACCCCACACATCAGTATGAACCAAATCCAAAACCCCCGATGATGTAATTTTGGTTTTAGCTTTGCCATACTTTTTGGTTTGCTTAGCTTTTATGCAAGTAATGCAGTTCATTTCCTTTTTAGTCAAATCTGGCAAACCCCGCGCAATATTCTTCTTTGACATATTAACCATCGAGTCTACATTAATATGCATCAACCTTCGATGCCACAACTCAAAATTCCCAGATGATTTACCCTCAGTAACGTTAACTTTATTTTGACTAAACCCATTAATCGCCTTTGGCCCCAAAGTATTGGAATTAGAACTACATTTAGTTGCAACTAACTTAAACAATCCCTTAGACCTTGTAAATTTCAGTATTGGTTTTTCATTCTTATTTCTAACCAATATTTCATCTTACTTGCCAGACCATGAGCACCCGGCTTCCATGGCACGTGACCCGCTAATTAGATTACGTTTGCCGGTCGGAGCGTACCCCACGTTATTCAAAATTATTTTCTGCTGGGCATTATTTACCAAATGAGGAAATTCGACAGTACCTACACCCTCGACGTTAAAGGTCCCTGAATAGGCATTCATTTGATAAGGTTTGCCCATCGACAATTGAGAAAATAAATCTTTATCATGACATAAATGTGTCCCCGAAAC